>CAUYRH010149089.1:0-40668 GCA_963574655.1 Perodicticus potto
GGGCCGCGTTTGAACCCACCACCCTCGGTATATGGGGCCGGCGCCCTACTCGCAGAGCCACAGGCTTTCTTTTTCTTTCTATTTTGAGCAAGCATGTTGAAAGCCTAGCAGAACACTCAGGTAAGCTGGACACTTTCTAAAATACCAAAGGAGAAAATATATTTGATCACATTTGGACCCCGATAGCCAGGTTAGAAGCAGATCATTCCAAGACAGTGAGTGGGAAAGGATTTGCAAATGAATTAAATTCCAATGAGTGATACTACAGGTAGCTCATACATTAGAAGGAAGTGTTTATTGACTGTATATTATACTGAGAGATAGAAAAGATAAATATTTGTGCTTCCACGGGGAGACACATTTAAAATTCCCAAGCACTCATTGTATAATCTGCTAAGCAATTTACCCAACTGTTTTGCATTTTTTTTTCCCTGAACAGGTGATTACAATGATATTTATTCTAGTCTGTATGGATTTGTTGGGGGTGATTATTTGTAGTTGTTGTTTATCTGTTTTTGGAAATTTTTTTGAGAGGATGATAATAACGTATGAGGAATTATATACATGGGATTATAATGACTCTCTTCTGATTTTTAAAATCAAAATCAGTTTGGTTTTTCATTAACAAAATATACAAATCTACCATCTTGAAAATTGTTCATAGGACAAACAATATTAATTAGGTCATATGAAGTCTGCTTTCAAAGTCATGCAACTGGTTTTCCTGGTTAATAAATTATACTAGTGAAGAGTTACTTTATCTTTATTATACCATATAATATATCTAGAATATAATAAAATGTGAGTCACTAAATTAAGATCAAATGGATATCTTTTTTTGATGTTAAGAAGAGGGTCTTGGGATCTTAAAATGTTAGGGGGGGCCTCCATTCACTGTTTCTTATAAGATCCGTGGAAATACCACACAGTGGAGAGCTCTGCTTAGCCACGGGATAGCACGGCTCACCATGCATTTTGATCGTTTGCTATTTTTGTGTTCAGGAATTGATTGTTCAGTAGATTATATGGAATGAAGTATTTAGTTATATTTGCCCAGCAAACGTGTATATGATGGACTGGATTGAGAAGACTTGGGAGATGTAGAGACTTCAGGCTATGTCTGGGCAGGAAGTAAAAAGGGTCTTGAGCAGTGGTTCTCAACCTTCATAATGCCGTGACCCTTTAATACAGTTCCTATGGGTTGTGAACCACAGGTCGAGAACCGCTGGTCTTGATGAAGATGAGGGCAGTCGGAGGGAAGAAAAAAGGATAAAAATTGAGAAAGGAGCCAAAAGGATGAGGGCAGCAGGGATCTTGGGTTTGAGGGGAAATAATGCATTTGGCTGCTTACTGAGACTGTGAGCGTCTGACTCTCCTTCACTCTCCTCCGGGTCACAGTGGCACTTTTATTTATGAGGGCCTCGGGGTAGCACTTAGGTGATCATAGAACTTCTCTTTGTGTTACAATTGCCTTTGCCTTTCACCTTCCCTACACCATGAGCTCTTAGATGGCGGGGGCTTTGGCTTTCATCTTCGTATCCCTAAAGCACCTAGCACCATGCCAGGCACATAACAGATACTTAAGAAATGACGGATGGGGAGCGGGGAGGATGCGTGGAGGGAGGGTGATTGGTGGGATCACACTTACGGTGTATCTTAGAAGAGTACAAGTGAAAATTATTAAATGTAGAATATAAATGTCTTCATATAGTGATTAAAAGGCCATGAAGGCTATGTTAAATAGTTCAATGAAAATATTTCAGATTGTATATTAAGTCAGCACATTGTGCCCCATGATTGCACCAATGTTCACAATTATGATTTAATAAAAATTAAAAAAAAAAACTAATAATAATTTTAGTTAAGCAAACAGTGACATAAATTTTTTCTTCAAAATAGGAACATTTAATTACAATACATCTATGAATAACATTGAAAATTAGAGAATAGAAGAAGTAAAAACTTTAAAAGTTTCATTGGGTAACATTTAAAATTTTTTATATGTTTTTGTTCTGATTTGCCAATTGTAAAACATCTGCCATTTGCACCAATTAATTAGAATCTTTTGTTTTTACTGTTAAAGTTTTACAATTTCTTTTCTTTTAACATATTTATATTTAATTTTTGTACTCTTTTTTATGTCTTAAGCCATTCCTTTTTTAAGTATATTCTAATACAACACAGTTAAAATACTAGACACTCATTTTACCAAGAAAAGAATATATCTTTTATGTCTCATTTTCATAGACAGACATTACTTTCTTGTCATTTTTAATACCTAGCCAAAGAAAAAATATTTGACCACATAGAAACATCTGAAAACTTAGTTAGAAAAGCCCAATAATGTTATGCATTAAATGAAAAATTTTAAATGCCTGAGCAACTCCCATAGCTCAGTAGGGCACCAGCCATGTATACCCAAGCTGGCGGGTTCCAACCCAGCCCGGGCCAATAAAACAACAATGACAACTGCAAGAAAAGAATAGCCGGGCATTGTTAGTAGTCCCAGCTCCTTGGGAGGCTGAGGCAAGAGAATCGCTTAAGCCCAAGAGTTTGAGCTTGCCGTGAGCTGTGATGCCATGGCACTCTGCCGAGGGTGACATGATGAGACTCTGTCTCAAAAAAAAAAAAATTTAAATGCCTTTTTAAACAAATGATTGCTTTGTTTTCATCTTCAGATATTGATGAATGCTCCTTCCAAAATATCTGTGTTTTTGGAACATGTAACAACTTGCCTGGAATGTTTCACTGTATCTGCGATGATGGCTACGAACTGGACAGAACGGGAGGAAACTGTACAGGTACGGTCGGCAAGGCCCAGTCGAAAGGAGTATTTGGTACTCAGTATTAAAAAATCCTCAAACTTCTGCTTAGCTCGTATGTACATTGGGTTATGCCTTTTTTTAAAATAAAAACTAAAATTACATTCCAGTACATTTATTTCTAACTCTGGGGTCAATCCATTTCATGTAAACAACTTACTAGTAAATATCTAACATGAAACTACTACTAAAGTATCTGTCTGTCTGTGTGTATGTTCACATATATGTACATGCAAGGGCTGTCTGGAAAGGGTCGTATGTCTCTGGTTTTCATGTTACATGTATATGTATCCATATTTCATGTATATACATACCTGTGCACATAATTTTAGTTAAGCAAACAGTGACATAAATTTTTTCTTCAAAATGGGAACATTTAATTACAATACACCTATTAATAACATTGAATGACATTGTAAATATTGTGTGCTTGACCTTTGGAACCTGTTTTTAGGCATATACAGGATTGAAGATTTTTATTTCATTGTGCCGAGACCTTCCTAATAATCTTTAATCTACTTTCTTGAGAAACATCTACCAAATTCTTTGGAACAATAGTGATGTGAGCATTTTCAATACTTCTAGATATTGATGAGTGTGCAGACCCCATAAACTGTGTCAACGGCTTATGCGTCAACACTCCTGGTCGCTATGAGTGCAACTGCCCCCCTGATTTTCAGCTGAACCCCACTGGTGTGGGTTGTGTTGGTAAGTAAAGCTATCTCAAACAAACTGATAGAATTATACAGAGTTGAATTTTCAGATTCTCTAGGTAAGGAACTGTGATGAGCGTTTGCTCCAAGTCATTTAAAAACAAAATAATCCCTTCCCTGAAGGAACTCTGTATTACCAGACATTACACGGTCACCTTTGTTGTGCTTGTCTTCCCAATCCTATTTGGAAATAAGAATTATCAAAACGTCTGATCCAGCTTCCTCCTCTCACAGGTTTGGGAACCGAGGTGCACAGAGGTGCATTAATTTGTCGAAGGTCCCAGCAGAGGTCAGACGCTGTCCCAGGTTGCTGCCTCACTCCTTGTTCAAGGCTTGGCCAGGACACCCCAGAGAGGGTTAGCAATGGGAATAGCTGTTTCTCTTCTCTACCTATAGGCTGACATAAATGAGGCGGTGAAGAGATAGGAATGGGAGAGATGGGTTTCCTAAGCCAAACCATTAGAGGAAAAGAAGTTGGGAAATGAGGGAGAGGAGCAGGAGGAGGTAATGGACGTTCAGAATCCGACATTGACAGTGTTGATCTGTAAAAAATCATTGCCCATCTCTCCCCATCAGCCCCATTTCTGTATCCTTGTGACAGGTTGTCTAGTGGAGTACATGGTTTGGGGAACTACCTGAGAGAAATCAGAAAATTTAAAAAAGGGAATTAAAGGGAAATTCCGTGCTTGAGTAGACATCTACCTGCTGTCTTTGGTGTCGGTTCTAGGGGCCTGCAGCAAATTAGGGGATGTTTGCTGCTGTGATTTATACGCAACTTATATGTTGTTTTCAAGTTGTGAAGAGTGCATGTAGTCATGAGTTACGCCTACTCCAAGTTCTGCCTTTTCCATTCAAAATGGTTCATTTAGTAAATATTGAGTGCCTTCTATACAAGAGCTAATGCTCCAACAATAAACAAGCAAATTCTCTGCTCTTCTGTTTACGTTCTGGTGGCAGAGGGGACAATAAAGCAAGAACAGATTATGACACTAGAGGTGGCTGGAGGAGCAGTGCTTTGTTATTTTGGGGAAGGGGAGTCAGATCCTTGAAGGAGAGAACAAGCCAACTGGGCCTCTGTGAGAAGCTTCCAGGTCAATGGAGCAGCCAGTGCAAAGGTCCTGTGGTAGGAGAATGCTGGTGTCCGAGACACAGCCCAAGGCTGTGCAGTGAGAGGGGGGTGGACAGGAGCAGGATGAGGACAGGAAGCAGAGACGGAGCAGTTGCCCAGATCACTAAGTGCTTCTCAACCCTGTCTGCACTAAAATCCCAATTAAAACCTTACAAATATACTGATGCCTGCTCTCCCCCCAGAAATTCTTCCCACTGGGGCCTTAACATTTCTTAAAAGTTTCCTGGGAGCTAAGGCTGTGAACAGGCAACTAATAAAAGAGAGTAGTCCAAAAGTTACCAAATGAAAGCAAGTGTCCAAAATCATTAGTAAGAAGAAAAAGTCCAGTTACAACAGCTCTGGTAAGTATCACTTTACACCTCATATACTGGCAAATGAGAAAACCCTGTCGAGTGTGAGACATGGGTCTGGAGGAGCCTGTGTTCTGTGGGCAGAAGTGTAGACCAGGGCAGGCCTGTGGAGGGTGTTCTTTCTCAACAGCATTCGGATTAACTGTCAGTGAACAATCGGCTTTAGTTTTTGAGTTTTGTTCTGGTCCAGTTCTGCTTGTGTGGATTGATGTGTCATGGTTTTCAGTCTTCCTGAGCAGTCTTCCAAAAAACAAAGACGCATTCTATCTCACAAATACCGTAAGAGTCGATCAGGCCCTTCCTTTCATAAATCTAAGATGCATTGTTAAGATGTTAGTCATCTTACATTTCATTTATATTGAAATATTTTGCTATTTTATCATCTTAGGTTGTAATTTTTCAGTAATCATCCGTTATGCCCAGTGATGTTAAAAGAGAGCTTAAAATAGTAAGAAAGCCCAGGTGCAGCGGAAACAGAGCTTAAAATAATAAGAAAGCCCGGGTGCAGTGGCTCATACCTTCAACACTTTGGAAGGTTGAGGCAGGAATATCACTTGAAGTCATGAGTTTGAGACCAGCCTGAGCAATATAGCAGAACACCATCTCTGCAAAAAAATTCAGAATTATCCAGGGTTGGTAGCACGCACCTGTAGTCCTAGTAGCTAAGGAGGCTGAAGTGGGAGAATCCCTTGAGCCCGATCGCAGCGCGCTATGATTGCACCACTGCTCTCCAGTCTGGGCGACAGAGCAAGATGTCATCACAAAAAAATAAATAAAATGAATGAATAAAATAAGAAAATGGAAAATTATGGCATCACCTGGAAGGAAGAGGCAATAGTGAAATAAAATATTACTGTGGTCTCATCCTTCAGTTTTCTTGCTATATTGCCCAAAGACTTTATCAAAATACAAAAGAAGACAGGAGACTCCTGATCTGAAATCGTCTTTCAGCATTGATTACACACAGTTGGGAGTTCAGAAGCCATTGCTTTTTGGCCATAATGGATGGCAAAGAGGACAATAAGTTGGCGGCGGAAAACATTTTGCAGTTGTTGGATGAATCAGGAGATGATTGCAAAGAGACAGAGCAGCTCTGCTACGCAGATTTAAAGGTGCTGGTGAAATTCATCGTCTAAGCACAGTCCCAGGCCATGAGTTGTCAGAGACCAGTATTTGGATGAATTTTTCAAATTCGAGAATCAACGAGTGAGTGTCTATTTCCATAGACAAAGGAAATGCGGCGTTCTCCTATGCTTATTCAACAGAAGAGACGTCAACCCACGGACCATCCCAGGTTCCAGTATTCTTTCAGATCTTTCAAATTGGATCAGGTTTATGGACTAAAATCCAATTGATATGGTTCACACCTGCACAAACAATACAGGCAGGTATGATGTATAGGAGGTTATTAGGAAGAAATACGTGATATGGAAATACAGGATGATGGTAGCTAGAACTGTGGTTGCAGTGATAGATGTGGTGGTAAGTAGTCAGATTCCAGATATATATAAAAGAGAGTATTGACAGGCCTCGTTGCTGGATCAAATAAGGAATGACAATGTTCATTGCAGCCCAATTCACAATTGCTAAGTCATGGAAGAAACCCAAGTGCCCATCGATGCACAAATGGATTAATAAACTGTGGTACATGTATACCATGGAATATTACACAGCCTTAAAGAAAGATGGAGACTTTACCTCTTTCATGTTTACTTGGATGGAGCTGGAACTTATTCTTCTTAGCAGAGTATCTCAAGAATGAAAGAAAAAGTATCCAATGTACTCAGCCCTACTATGAAGCTAATTTATAGCTTTCATATGAAGGGTATAATCCAACTATAGCACAAGAATATGGGGAAAAGGGCAAGGGAGGGGAGGGAAGGGGAGGGGTGAGGTGAGGGTGGAGGGAGGGTAATTGGTGGGGCCACACCCACGGTGCATCTTAGAAGGGTACAGGCGAACCTTACTAAATGCAGAATACAAATGTCTTCATATAATAACTGAGAAAATGCCAGGAAGGCTATGTTAATCAGTTTGATGAAAATAGTTCAAATTGTATATGAAACCAGCACATTGTACCCCTTGATTGCACTATTGTACACAGCTATGATTTAATAATAAAGACAATAAAAAATAAAAATAAATAAAAAATGTTTTGTCTTTCAGGGGCCTCAGTACTTTGAATAGAACATGTACACTGATCGAACTCTAACTTTGCACAGTGTCTTGAAAAATACTCTCAAGCACATTCTCATTCAGTGTCACTAGTGTATTGTGTATGTCCTTTCTGATTTAAAATCTGTCCTCTTTGTTGGGGCAAATTTTCTCATTCTTTTATTTCCACTGGTAATTTATTTATTTGTCTTTGCTACAAGTCAGACATGTAGAAGATAGTTCTTGTTTTTTTTAAGGGAAGGCACATAAAACCAGAAGGCAAAAACCAGAATCGAAGGAAAAAACTAGTTTTGAAGTTAAGCACACATTTTGGTATAATGAACCATGTAATTAACCTGAGAACAAAATGATAAAGTTCCTAATCGTACATACATTCAGCTGGTTATTTGACGATTTGGATACTAACTCAACTGTTTCATTTAATACTCTGAGTTAATGAGGGATTTCATATTCTAACAAGATGAACATCATTGGATTTCTGCCTTAAGCCCCAAGGTTCATGTAAGCATGGAAAGTAAGTATAAGAAGTGATTAGAAATGTGTGTATATGTATGGAGATGTGTGTGTGTGTGTTTGTTTGCATGCGTCTGTATGTTTATAAACACACACACACACACACATATATAAAAAATATGGTCACTTGTATGTTTGCATGAAAGTCTGCTACACAGTGGTTGTAAAAATACTATATAAAGGGCAAAGCCGAAGCTGTAATTCTACGCTCCTGTGACAACAAAAACAACATATACAACTAGTGAAATACAAAACAGCTAAGTATTGACATGAAACTACAGAGGAGAAGTAAAACTTCCCTTTTGCCCTTAGGTTTACAAAGATCAACTCACAATTAGGCAGATTAATAAGAGAAAGAGAATACAAACTTATTTACTGTGAATATTGGAGCAGCACAGAGTGATTACCCGTTTATTCCAGTGGGATCCAGAAGTTTGTATGCCCTCGTTCTAGAGGGGAAATGGAGGTAAGGATTATGAGTAATTCAGTCGAGGGGCAATAAATGTTTAATAGGGAGGGTTAATCAATACTTGGGATAATGAATGGATGGAGGGTGACAGGTTGACTTAAAAATGATTTTCTTTGGAAATTAAATTAACCTGAGAGACGAGTTATCTTTAAAATGGGCTGTGCAAGATCTGGTTGCATTCTTGATTTTCTTCTCCGCAATACATTAGGATAACAGGGAGGGGAGAGAAAGATAATTGTTTTCCTTGATGGGTATATCTGGTTTTTAATGAAGATAGGGGTTAAAGCCCTCTAATACCTGTTGCTCCCTAAAGGCCTTTAATTCAAAATACTCTTTATAACACGAGAGAATATTTGAGGTGAAATTCTCTGAGATCCTTTCCAATAAAGCTATTAACAGAAAATTAAAAGATTGCTAAAGGAAAACATCTTATAAAAGTTTTCACAGACTAATATCTAAGAATTAAAAGATTGCTAAAGGAAAAGCTCGTATAAAAGTTTTCACAGACTCAGAATATCTAAGACTATAGATAGGATATTCTTGACAGAAGAAAATGCAAAAACAAAGGTAAAATTTTTTAATCAGAAAATAGTGAACATAACAGTTTGCTTAGGCTGATGGAAGGTGAGATGTAAGGATAGAAACTTAATCATAAAAGGGTCATAGTTTGATTCATCTTAAATGTGAAATGGTCAGGAAGTAATTTGAGAGTCTCTAAACATTTTGATTTTTAGCAGAGAAGGTCATAATCAAAGCAATGCTCTAGGTCCCAGAGTTTAAGGGAGAAAGGCTGAGAGAACAGTGATAGAGAAGTGTTTGACAATATTATAATGTCTACGTATCCTCAAATGAAGTATTTAAATTTGAAAATGTTGATAAAAAGGAGTAACATGGAAAGATATTTGTGAAAGACTTAAAAAGGAAAACAGACGAAACCAGGTGATATCTTGTCAGGGGACATGAAGAAAGGGTCAGGGATGTCATTAGGCTTCAAAGCCAGGGGAAAGGAACAGTGTAGATTACTATGAGAACATACCAGGAATAGAAACTGTTTTTTTCTGGATGAAAGAAGGGAAAGGAAGAGAGAATTAAAAATTTGGAAAAGTAAATTGTCATATGTTATAACTCCTGAGAGATTTTAATAAAAATTATCATTTGTCTTTCTACACTTATTTCCCAAATTCAGATGTTGTGTAAAATTATTCCACCATTGTTTCCAATCACCTAAACATCAATGAGAATGCTTATAAGTGAACAGTGAATCAGAGTGGAATAATATTGACAGCTGTCTCTGTAGCCTGTTATTATTCAACAATGTTCTACAACTTCATTAGTTCAATTGAATAGATATTTTGAAATGATTTAATGGTTCAGCTGAATATATAGCAATTTGCATAAATTATACGCAATGTAACAGTGTACTGGAAATAGTGTATCTTAGTGTCCTTGTTAATTTATCTTTTTTAGGGACAACAAATTATATTTCTCTGTCACAAGTCATGGAGGAATCAGTTGGTTTGAAATAGTGTGTTTCACTCTTATTTTCTCTTTGGGATACATTTTATTCCTAAATATCTTCTCCCACATCCAGAAGACAGCAAGGAAAATTCTGAACTGGCTTCAAAGGGAGAATATGGTCCATGGCATCACATAAGTTTATTGTTTTTCTACTTTGCAAAAGGAGCAGCTATGTTACAAAGACGAATGTAGCAACATCCATCCCTGTCACTGCAAATATATTCATGGGAAGTAACAGGAAATCAACAAGCATAAGAACAAAATGTTGGGAAATGCTTTCTCTCTTAGATAGAAATATTGGAATGATGTCCTATAATTTGTGCTAATAAATTAACAGAATATATATAGCATATATACAGATTATCTATCTGATAAATCATTGGCACTCTGACTTTGCTTAGTGTATTTCTGTACCAAATGGAATAAATTACTTTTCACTAATTTGTCTTATATACTTTATTTTCTAAAACATCAACTTAAATCAGTGAGCTTGATAGGTTTTTTAACTGTGCCCAATTTATAAAATAATTGATATTCATATCATTTGGAATTTCAGTATGTTTAAATGCATATTATGAGACTATCAACAGGCTTATTATGTTTACATAAATATCAGTGTAGGCCACTTTTATTACAGAAGTAAAAAGAAAAACATTCTTACGTCTTCTCAAAATAATGCTATACACACACACACACAACTGCCATTTACGAACTATTCAGGAACAATAACAGTTTAAAATAGCTATTATTTTCTCTAGAGTCATCTTAATATTACAACTCTGGTGGGAAGTGTTCCTATGTAGCTTTCTAAAACTGTTCTCTGTATCTATTAATATAACTCTGAAGTTATTTTCAGTTTCTTCAACTGAATTATATTTAATCTCTGTTGCTTCAGAAACTCCCAACAAAGTATAGAAAGCAAAAGTGAATATACTTCCTCAAGTAGTGAAATGTCCTGTATATTTTAAATATGTAAATTTATCCATCCTCATAAAACTGAGGTGTTTTTTTTTCATTATTATCTGCTAGGTGAGACCAACGTAAATAGCTGTTAGCATGAGAGCTGAAGTTCAGCTGAAGAAAAATCCCATCCTAATCTGAAAAACATTTTCTTAACACACTCAGCCCCTCTATTTAAACTTAGACTTATCTCTCCCTATTTTTTATCACATATGTTGATCATTGGCAATCCTCTGGAATTTGTGCACATGCATCGGAATTCCCTTACGTTGTACTTGAATTAACCAAATTGTTACTTTTCAAGTACTATTTGCTCCAAAGTAGATTTTTGAGGTTATTGGTTTCAGTTTTTCATCACTGTCTGTTCAAATTGTTTTCTCAATGTCTCCACAAAACTGACCAAGGAAATGACACATGGAGTTCTTACTCATTTAACAAATATGTTCCTTGGGATATTGGAGATTAGAGACAGACAGACTTCTTTTGTGCTGCTTAGTTTTGAAATAAAGTCTTCTCATTGCCCTCATATTAAAAAAAAAAATCACTGAAGAAAATATCCTGCTGATTTTACTATATGAAACATCACTTGCATACTATTTAAAAAACACAGCTATCTAACAGAGTGTTTATTTAGAAAAATAAATATGAGCTGAAGACCAACACCACATTTTTAGGCAGATTAAGAGGGAACACTTAAGAGGAATTTTGTTTCTTTTATTGCATCCCACAAGCCTCTGGCCCAATAAAGACAGAAGAAAGAATCAGTGGCTGTCTGGGTGACTGCTATAGTCACCAGCATGTATCAGGAAAGGTGGTGACATTGCGGCTTCCCAACCAGGTTCATCTGCCCACTGTCCAAGGGAAAGCCAACATCCAGGGACAGTAGGGTTTACAGCAGAGAAAGAGTTTATTCCTCATTGCTAAGCAGGGAGACAGGAGAATTTTCTCACATCCACTTCCCCGAGAATTGTGGGGACTTGATTTTGTAAGACAGTTTGGTGGGTCAGAAAGAAGGTTAGGTCATCAGAACCTGCTAATTGGCTGGTTTGGGACAGAATCAGCAGTTAGCCACGGTCCAGGTGGGTCAGCTGATCCACAGGAACTGCAGTTCCTTGGGTGGGGGCACAAGAAAAGTTGAAGCAGTTCTTTGGTCTAAGTGGGTCGTCAGTCTACTGAAATACAGGAGCAGAATGATATCTCAAAATTATCCCTGCAATACAAACAGTGATGTTTTCTATGGAGAAGAGTTAAGGATCTTTACAGTTACCAGCTATGCCCTCTAGAGTAGCAATATAGGGAAGCAAACAAGGGGACAGTGACTATTATGAAGCCACTGAGGGGACGGTGGCTGATTATCATCCATATTTTAGCTAAGCCTGCTCCTTTGCAGAGTTTTGGTCCCTTACCCTAGCTCTCACTTTGAACCCCTTCATCAATTTGGAAGGGCGGTTTCAAGATGGAAATAATACACGCAGCATTATCCATTTTTCATGTGTGCTTTACCTATCCCATAAATATGGAAATGCCTCACAATCATGAGATACAGAGAAGAAGCCTCACCTAGATGTAAAAATGCATAGCCAACCCCATCTCTCACATCTGCGCGTCTTCGTTCTCATCTTCTGCGTCTTCCTCTCTCGGTACAACTAACATCCCAGGCAGGGGATTGCTGCTTAGTTCCCTACAGAGACATAGCCTTGCGTAGGATATTTCCTTTACCTTGAGTAGATATTTATTTATTTACACTTAGAAATACTTCTCTTCTAAGACAGAGATCAAGCACCATGGTCTTTGAAAAATTTGTCCATGACCTAGCAATTGGAAGTCATTCTTTTCATCTTTTGTTTTAATTTCTCTTTAAAGTTTCTTATGTTTCTGTAAAAACACACACCAAACTGTAAATACTTACAAATTTTTAACACATTATCTTTACATGATTAAAACACTAACCTCCCTAGAGTACCTATTGTACCTTACTCACCATCATTGTCCAAAGGAATTTGTACAGAATTAAAACGAGAGATGGTGACTGATTCAGAATTAATCAATTCTGTAGAAGAGATCAATTTTCTTAGCTTGCGTCACCTTTGAGCCATGACCTGGCGTCCCATATTTGATCAAGTCACTTCACATCTTTGAATTTCAATTAATTCGGATTTGAAATAGAAGAGTTGATAATAAATGCAATTTAATGTTCTTTAACATTAAAAATTCTATAACCTCACCAAGTTTTTTTTTTTTTTTCTATTGAAACAATCAATCTACCATCAGGCAGCAGTTATTTCCTAAGCAGAAATGGCAAACAATTATGAGAAGTTTTTGGTCTGTGAGACAGAAACTTGACAAATTTGACCTGTGTTGCTGAAAATAAAAGGTTGTAATAAATGTATCAAAATGAGATAAACATGTCTAGCACACATACAGAAGTCCAGCTAGGTGGACTTTGCTATCATGTCAGGTGGCGTAGTGTTAGCATCTGTAAAAGAAAATTAGTAAACTAGTAGTCTCATCATTTTCCTCTAAATAAAAGAAATATTTAGTAAGAATGCATAAAACCACTCCGCATTGGCTGTTATGATTCTACAGAAACATCATTAAATCAATTCTTCTCTCTTCTCTGCCTTGAACTGTGAGATAATTTTAATTTTATGCTATTTAGATATAAACATTTAGAGGCTTTGAAACAGGCAAGGAAGGAAACAGTACAAAGGAGAAATCTCTAACTAGACTAGAATAGGGGCTAACCTCTGAGGAATCTCAAAAGAATAACATTTGTCACTGCATCCTCTCACTAAAGAAGCTTAAACATGAGACAAAAGAAATAATTGAAAGCTCGATTAGAGGAGGAATCAATTGTTTTCATTAATTATGGCATTGAAGAAGACTGAAAATAGTCTTATACACTTATAAAAGTACTATGTTGAAGAAATAAAAAAACTTACTTCCCTTTGGTTCAAAAAAGTTATAGAATTATTAAATAGTAACTTCATTTGTAAACAGTTTTCTGAAAGATCGTAATGTTGCTTTCAACACATTTCTTTCCAGTATCTGTAATTATAGTTGTTTGAAGTTTTAAACAAGTAAACACCAAATTTGGAGACATAATTGTGAAAACAGTAAATTTTCAGATCCTCCAAATGTCTGTTCTTTCATCTTCATATACAATATTATCAATGAATTTTAAAACATTAATTTAAAAATTTAGTTTCTAAGTGTTTTAAACATTAAGATATCACCACAACTTTAATCACATTCTTCTCAAAACAATTACTCTTCTATTATAAATAAAAAGGCATAATGTATTGGATTTGATTGGGAAGAATTAATGATTTTTCAATGGTATGAAAGCACTCCTGACATAGACATTTCTTTCAAACCACCTCACCTTTCTTATAAGGGCTAAGGAGTGTGGGGCCCTTTTTATTAGGAGGAAAATTGCAGAAATTACACAGCGTAATTTTCACTCTTCCACATTGGCTGAGTCTGCATCACAGTTGGACCAAAAGACTCTGCTCTTCAGAATTTACTGGAGCAGCGCTGATAATGTTGAGGTCTCCAAGACAAATTAATAATCACTACAGGCCAGCCTGTGTGCCTTCTGGATGTGACACATATATTTAGGTAGTTATGGCAAAATGAGCTTATTAAGTGTGCAAAGGAAAAGATGGGCTTAACAATTTTCCTGCCAGGCAACCATGCCTACAATTCCCTTGATGGTCAGTGAACCTTGTCTATCTAGCCTTTAAATCTTTTATGAGTTCACTCCCGAATATTGGTACATATTGGCAAGAAACAGTCCCAAAAGACAAGAAACATATCGACTGTAAATTTTTTAGGAATAAACGTAAGAATAGCATAAATAAGTTAATGCATATAAAAATATAATTCTGACATAGAAATTTATAGAAACAGGAGATAAGAGCAATAAACCTAATAAATAACTAACTTGCAGCTTAGGACATGTAGGGAAGTCTCACTTTCTTCTATCAACAGCTCACTTTTTATTTTGGCAGTATATTCTTTCTCTAGTCTTGGTTCCTAGGATTACCAAGAAATAGACTCCACACTCAACCCCTGAGAAGGTCGGTGATTCAGGAACAGTCTACCCTGCCTGGTCGGTAAGCATTGTTTTAAGGATGGGTGTTGAAGCAATCGTTAAGTAATGAGACTAAGTTTGCAGATTATTATTGGAGATGTGGGGAGCAGATTTTCTCCTTTGCTCTCTTGAATATAGAGCACAACCATTTTACAATTAAAAATGGTTACTCTGCCTGGCAATGAACCCAATGTAGTAAGGAAGAGAAGTAAAGTGCTTAAGAGATGGACAAAGCCAGGTCCAAACAACATTAATTTGTTTCTTACTAAACTAAGCAAAACCTGGAGACCAGCCCTAACTTTAAATTCTTCCAAATATACATGAACCAAAAAATTCCCCGAACCCAGTTCCTAGAAGCGGAATTTGGACTGGAGTGTCAGCAACCCAATATTCTAATTGATTTGGGAATGGAGTTTATATGAGTCTCCAAATGCCAGCACTAAAAGTCGGAGTCAGGTAGTCCATAAAAATGATAATGGCGAACATATTTTCTTCCTATTACATTCCTAGGAATTAGGGTACTGGAAAACAGCATGTAGAGGGTGCCTGGTGATAACGTGGAGGCTGTTAGTGCAGTGTGAAAGGGCGGAGAGGGCACTGGATCTTCGGGAGGGGACAGTGAAGGATGGGTGAATTCGCACCAAGATATTGGGGCCAGAGAGATTTGTTGTGAATCATAGTTCTGGCATTTAACAAGCTGCCTGTTCTCAAACACGTTAATATCCACTGTTAAGCTCTAGTTTTCTTGCTTATAAAACAAAGGAGTGAAATGATAGTAGCTGCCTACTAAGTTAGTTGGTATTAAGAAAATTAATGTAAATCTCTTAGCACAGTGCCCAGCAAGGGTATGACCTCAGTAAATTATTATCATCATTTACTACCCAGATGGGTCTCTAACTTTTGTCACCTACTGAGTGTTAACAGTAAGGCAATTTTGTTTTTCTGAACTCAAGTATTTTTTCTGTCAAGTGTGGGTGCAGTTTTTACCAAGTGTGCTCCATGGAAGGGTCATCAGATGAGAAAATGTGAGAGTGTCTCTCAGAAGACATTATGAAACTGAGGGAGAAGTAATGAGGTGTGGGCATCTCTAAATTTTTAAATAGACTAAAACAGTTAGGGACACCAAAATGTCTTCCTCAAACTTCTAATGCAATTTGTCCCATTCTATTGAATCCGTGTCTTCCAAGGTTAAAGGCAAGGTTAAATTTGAAAAATCTCCACAGGAATTTCTGAAGCTCATGAAAGTTCAAGGACTGATGCTTTTTTACAGATTTTGAACCTTGACCACTCATTGGAATCACCTGGGGAGATTTACAAACTACTGACACCTATGATCTAGCCCAGAGCAATTTGATCAGAATCTTGGGCAGCAGGGAGGAGAGAATTCATTTACAAAAGTTCACTGGGTGATTCTAACGTGCATTCACAATTGAGAACTGTTGTGTTAGGGGAAAGGGAAAATAAATGCATTTGTTGAGCTCACTATATGCACTAGACATGGCACCAGATGCTTTGCATATATTCTCTTACTTGAGTTTCATTTCAAATTAACCACACAAAATTGGGTGCTGCATCTATGCTCTGCAGTTAGCAACTAAGCCTCACGTAAGTCCGGTGGCATCTCAAGGACATGCATGATGTGTAGGGAAGCAGACATTTCTCCGTTAGCCCCAAAGCCCATTCTTTGTTGTGTCACTTCTCTGTTGGCTTTTGTGCCTGCCACCTGGAGTCTCTAAAGGGTGTATCTTTTAAAAAAGTAAAATTACTTTTCCCTATTGAAATATATTCTTCATGTAATCTGTTTCTTTCCCCTTCATATTATGATGTTTTTGTTAAAAGCTAAATGGAGATGGCTTGGGGAATAAATTCAATCTTTAATCATAAAATCTCAAGCACCTTCCACTGACAGTTGATATCTCTGTATTCCAGAAAGAAACACAAGTTATGAAACAGTCACTAAAAGAAACCTTTAAAATTTAAACCCTTTAGGGCTGTTGAAAACTATCCTAACAGCATTGAAATAAGTAGGTTCTCATTAGATACTTGACAATGCACACAGAAAAGGGGTTACTCCTTGGGAATCAAATTAAGGAATTTAGAAAGCAAATGATAAGCCACTATCACTACCTTAAGGGAAAAAAAATAATTTTTTTAGCTTTCTGGTTCCCCAAAGGGAACTATATCTCATTATATTTTAAAAGGCACCACTACTTGAATGTCTTTAAAAAGTGAGAGAAATTTTTATAAAGGTTTAGCCATAGATTCTTAAAAAAAAATAACCCAGTGGGAATGGGAGTGGGGTAGAGGAAGAAGTCAGTTTTGAAAACCTGAGTAAAATTCACACTGTGAGGAGTTACAGAAAGTTTCACATACATTTTGTCATTATTTTTTCAAACCATTACTTTACAGTAACACAGCTGCTGCACTGACTGTGTGTCTATTAATACTGTCTGCTGACCTCAAAGATTGCAGTTGTCAGCTTGAACTGATACCCATAATGCAGGAAAATGGAGTCCATAGAAATCACACATTAAGTTTCTGGCAAGGCAGTTTCCTAAGCAAAGTGTTAGAGGTCGAAGCCATCTCAACCCTCCTCATATGTGGATAACTACTTGCAGGTATAGGCCAGGAGATTTTCTGACTCATCTTCAAAAAAAAAACTTAATGAAAAATGTATTTCTTTTAAAATGAAAGAGATTAAAGAGAGAGTGACATGGAAAAATTCTGAACCCTTGGCCTATATTTGAAAAGGAGTTAGAAAAGAAACAAGTAGGGTAGACCTTATTTGTGTAAAGCAATAAAGTGTTACTGGGTTCATGATTCCAGAGTGGACTGTTAGCATTTCAATGTTTAGAATAATGCTTGTCAATCATCTGCTTAGCCTGGGATGTATTAATAATATATCCGTTTTGTCCCTCAGGAAATTAAGAAAGAATGTTTTGTACACTAATCTATTTTGTCATGTGAGGCTGACATGGTGACATTTAGTTCTATTTCATTTTTGGTTTGCTAAAAAGATTTACAGAAAATTGCATAGTAGCAGAGGTATGATGTAGTCAGTGAATATCAAACTTGAGCATGTGTTTCAATCATATGAACAGGTTTATTAAATCATAGGTTGCTGTGCTCCACCTCTACAATTTCTGATATAGTTGGGGCCAACATACATGCATACATTTATATGTTTTCATTATGAGAATACATATGTTTTGGTTACATAAAGTGCTTTTGCACAGTTTAACTTAAACTTAAAAGTATGCCAATCACCTGGAGAGTGCGCCTTGTACCTGTTAGGTGTGAATTTACCACCACTCCCCTCCCTGCTCCCTTCCACTTGCTTGCCTTCTGTTGAGTTTTACTACCACACGTGCATGTGAGTTTTGATGGATTACTTCCAATTTAATAGTACATGTGGTGTTTTTTTTTCCATTCTTGTGATACTGCTCTTAAAAAAATTGTCCCTAATTCCATCTAGGTTGTTACAAAATGTACTAGTTCACCATTTTTTTTTATGGCTGAGTAGTGATCCAGGGTATACATATAACACATTTTATTAATGCAGTCATGTATTTATTAATACAGTTATGTATTTAGTTAATTACACATCTTTGTGATTGTGCTGCAATAAAAACATTTAAGTGCATATGTCTTTTTGAAGAAAATGACTTAGTTAATAAACTATTTCTTTTGGCTGATTCTTTCTTTTCCTCTACACGTCTGATGTCCCCAGAACTAGGGAGGCAGGTAGAAAAGAAAGTTGGAATAAGAAACAGAACCTTCCATGAAAGTACTAAAAGGTCTTCTCTTAGTATATGTAATTCCCCACTTTTCCTCCCCTCTCCCACACTGAATGGTCCATAGACAGACATTTTCTCCTACATAAAAGTTAGAAATTTCTGGTCTAAAGTTGAGTTAAGTGTTTGTCTTGACACCAAGCGCAAACTGCTATATCATGCTGGAATGCCAAGCATGATGCTCAGATCTCCATGATTCTCCCAAAGAATATATAACAATGCATTCAAAAGGAACAAGTGAAAGTAGAAATGCTTTTAGGAGACATATAGATACATAGATAAACAGACAATAGGTAACAGACAATCTTCTAATTTAAAGAAAGACATCAAGTTTGTCCTGAGGTTAATAAGGGCAACTTTCACAACTATAATAGAGATATTTGGCTCTCTCCATGACTCTTGAGCTCAAATTTTGAGGCCTCGAGCTTACCATTTTAAACATCAAGTTTCAAAAATCGTCAAAAGTTGCCAGCCCAATCCACAGTCCATTTACTCTGTATTCTGCAACAGTTATACAGTCTTCTAAATTTTGTCTTTTACAGACACTTGTTCTCCTAAAGACTTGTCTTTTATAGATATTCGATATAGAGAAAGGGAGAATTAAATTATAGAGAACAAAAATGTAGTCATTAAAACAAGTTATATGCAGTGAATAATAATTATAGATGGTGGCAGCACTGTTGATTGATTGCTAAAATCTATTCTCCCCCATAGTAACAGAGCTGTGGCTGTTCACAAAACTGCTCAGCACAGCTAGAAAATGTATCTCCCAGCTTTGCTGGCAATTAGGCATAGCCCTGTGCCTAAGTTCTCTCCTAATGGATTAGAAGTGTTTTCACCTTCAGACCTGAGCATTATATAATTGGGTAAATACTTCTTTGTATTTTCTGCTTCCCCAGTCTATTGTTGAGGATTAATTTTTTTCTCTTAGTCTTTTTTTATATTTTGTGGAATGTCCTTATTTTTTTCAGGCATTTAGTTGGGACCTATAAGCAAGTTTCAGTGACAATACAGGTTTTTCTCCATCATAAGTATCCTTTGACTATTTTAATGTGAAAGTATGGGAAATAAGTATTGAAAAGAATGGAATCAAATCAATATATTTTAACAATAAGCTTACTTTTAAGAATGTTATCCAAAGTAACGGAGATATGTTCCATAAAAGAAGAAAAACTGAAAGAGTTCAATTATAAGAGTTATTTGTTCATATATATGACATATTTTCTTTTGTTTCAGTCTTCATAAAGACTGCAAATACAGAGTATATTTTAAGTTGTCATGACAAGGTATTGGAAAAAGGTTTTTGATTAGCAATAGTCACACCTTAGACAAACCTCATTGGCAATGATGCTGTCACTGTGCAAAGCTGATTTCTTAAAATAATTTAAAATTAATTTTAAAGGAATATGGTAGACTGATTTGAAAAAGAATGAAAGAATATGGCTGACCAGAGACACTAGCTGCCAGACTGGATCAGCATGAAAGCAAGATTTTAGATGAAAAAGAAAAAAAAAAGCAAGAATCACAGAAGAGGTATAATAAAAAGAGAAAAGTGCCCAAACCATAAGACTCCATAGGAAGAAGAAAGAAGGAACAAGACACGCACAGAGGACTATCCCTGAGAGGCTTGGAGTCCAGCAAAAAGGATAGAGGAAGTGGTTTTTTTCTCTCTCCGTTACATTTCTATCAGTCAGCAGGCTGCCAAGCTGCTGGAGAACCTTGTTGCTCTCACAATACCAAAAGCTGCAACTGCCAGTGAATTGAAGGTTTCTTGAAGACAGGGCACCAGGCCGCCAGCTCCTTGGGGTGCTCCCCATCACCACAAACCTGAGCCAAGATGGTAGGTACCATATTGCTTCTCTACTCCTATGTGCCTTTGTCCTCCCCAGGGAGCTTCAGCCCCTCAGTTTTCATCTGGCTTGTTACGACACAAACATTTGTCAACTCCAGTACAGATTGCAGGAGCCACAGGGGCTGGTAAGTCCCAGGCGAGCTGCATAACAGAGTGTGGACTTGCCAGGTGGGTTGCTTTCCAGAGACAGGAGCAGTGTTTCCTTCATCCAGATTCATTCTCTGCTCATTCCCTCCCCCTTGTGTCAGCTAGAGAGATCTTTGAGCCAGGACTCTCAGGAGCTGCGGATTCCCCAGTGTTGGTGCATCCACCACACTGGAGTTTCCATGAAGAGAGTGGCTTAAACCTTTCTTCTTAAAGACCTGCAGAGAATTAAGAGATGTTCAGACTGTGAGTCCCCTGCTCATTGGCCCTCCTTGGTGCTACTCGCCTGGCTGTTCCATTAAAACGGGCACACCCCAAAGTGAAGGAACATCAGACCTAATTGAGCACCTCATATTCAATTGGAACAAGCATACTTCTCCCTGGCGTGGTCAGAAATGGATCTTCAGGGAAACAGGAACAGGCCCATAGGCTAGATCTTTTACCTCCAGGACTCAGTTGAGTTGTTCAGGGTCACAGAGGAAACATTTGTGAACTAAGCTTAAGAGAGAGGGAGCTCATGTGAGAAGAACTGAAAAGAACACTTGTGGGTTCCAGCAAGGTGCATTCATAAAGCACCCCAAGCCTCCTAGGAAAGCCATGTTTTCAGCTTAGGTTGGGATTCTAGACAGGGAAGCTCGCTGCTTATAGCATAATCAGGGGAGGTCAGACAACTTGAGTTCTTGTCTGCTAGCAGATTCTACAGAGAGACCACATGGTAAGATAGTGGAGAGAACAGAAAAACTCACTGCTGACACCCAGCTAGTGAGCTCAGATGGCTCTGTGCCCACAAGCAGACTTCATGGCTGGGTGGGGCCTCCCTGAAAGCTTTCCACAGAAGCTGGAAGCAGGTCATTGACTCTTGCTGAAGTAGATACCTTACCAGATTTTGTGGTACTTGAGGGAAAGATCAAACCCAGCCACACTCAGACTTACTGTCTCACCTGCCTTTGCTGTGGTGAAAAGCAAGTACTCACCTCGCAGTTTCAAGTCCCCACTCATAAACTGAGGGATGTGAGTGCTTCTCCCCCGAAGCTAGATCCAGTTACAGGTACCAAAACAACACTGTAACTTGTTCCTATTTCAAGTGCCAGCTACTGACAGGGAGGCCAATCTGCACCCCCCTTTCAGCGTTTACTGACAAAATCTTACCCACAAGCACTGCTGCTATTGGAAGGATTAAGCTTGGTGTGCCAATACAATTCACATTGTTAAGAAGAACACATGACTGGGGGAAGATAAAGGACCACAAAGACTTCCACCCTCCCTCATTAAAGAGAGACAAGCAATCTGCCCACACACATAGCTCAATACTGCTAAAACCTAGAATAGCAAGCAACTGAGGAAACCAGAACACAAGGATATTTTTAACCCACGTATCCATTCAGAACCTAGGCTCTAATTAGAGTACCAACCAGGAAAGCCAAAGGTTCCTACTCAACACATGCTATGGTTACTTCCTTGTGAGTGAGGGGAGAAGAAAACAAAATCCCATCTAAACTAAAGAAAATCTAAAAATAAGAAGTAAAATCTCCAGATGAGTAGGAATCGGTGAAAGAATTCTGGAAATATGAAAAATAAGAGTGAAAAGAGACCTTCAAAAGGGAGCACCAGCTCTCTTGTGATGGATAACAATCAAAAAATGAAGATGTTCCGGGCGGTGCCTATGGCTCATTGAGTAGGGCACTGGCCCCATATACCGAAGGTGGCGGGTTCAAACCCAGCCTTGGCCAAATTGCAAAACAGAAAAATAGCCGGGCATTGTGGTGGGCACCTGTAGTCCCAGCTACTCGGGAAGCTGAGGCAAGCGAATCACCTAAGCCCAGGAGTTGGAGATTGCTGTGAATTGTGTGACGTCACAGCACTCCACCAATGGCGATAAAGTGAGACTCTGTCTCTACAAAAAAAAAAAAAAAAAAAAAAAATGAAGATGTTCAAATGACAGATAAAGAATTCAAAAAACTGAATTGTGAGAAAGATCAATTAAATACAAGTGAAAATAGAAAACCATCACACAAAATCAGAAAAGCAACTCAGGAAATGAATGAAAAATGCACTATAAAGAAAGATATTAAAAAAAAATAGAATTTCTTAAAATGAAAATACAATTTAAAGAAATCAACAACAGATTGGAAAGATTCAAGAATAGCTAGATCAGGAAGAAGAAATAATCTCAGAGCTTGAAGACATTTTTTTTGTGTTTGTTTGTTTTTGCAGTTTTTGGCCAGGGCTAGGTTTGAACCCACCACCTCCAGCATATGGGGCCAGCCCCTACTCCTTTGAGCAACAGGGACCACCCAAAGACAACATATTTGAATTAACTCAACCAATCAACAACAAAGGACAGAGAATTAAGAAAAAATGAACAAGGCATATAAGAACGTGGGATTATTATGTAAAATTGCCAATTATAATTATCATAAGCATTCCTGAGGGTCAAGAAGAAAACCCACAGGGCTAGAAAACCTTTCGGGGGAATGACTGAAAAAAAAGGAACAAACAACACAAAAAAAACTCTTTCTTGGTCTTGCTAGAGAATTAGACATCCAAATACAAGAAGCTCAACAAACATCTGGGAGATTTATGGCAAAGAGGCAATCACCAAGACACGTAATCATCTTACTGGCCAAAGTCAATACAGAGAAGGAACTCTTATGAACTATGAGATAAAAACATCAAGTAAATTAAAAAGGAAAACTTATCGGGCTAACTGCAACATGTCAACTATGACCTTATAAGCCAGAAGATACTGAGGTTCCATCTTCATTCTTTTTAAACAGAACAACTGCCTACCTGGAATTTTTACTTTCAGAACTAAGTGCCATAACTGAAGGAGAAATAAAGACTTTTTCAGACAAGCAAACATTGAAAGATTTAGTCAATACCAGATCTGCTCTTCAGGAAATACTTAGAACTACATTATATGTGAGTTAGCACAATAGACACTCACCAGTAGAACCACCCAAAAACTAAAGCTCAAAGCTCATATGAAACAGTAGCACAAGAGGTAAAACAAAGCAATAAGTTGCTACCAATCAGATGAACAGAAGGGTATCCCACATACCATTTCTATCAATCAATGTGAACAGTTTGAATGCCCTGATCAAGAGACACAGGCTGGATAAATGGATGGAAAAATATTACCCAAGTATCTGCTATGTCTAAGAAACACATCTAATGCACAAGGACTCATAAAGACATAAAGTAAAGGGAAAAAAATTCAAAACAAATGGAGTCAGAAGAATTCAGGTGTAGCTATGCTTATATTAGATTAAATTGACTTTAAATCAATGGTAGCAAAGAAAGAGAAGGATAAATATTATATAAAGGTAAAGGAAGAAATTCAACAAGAAGACTTAACAATCTTATATATTAATGCATCTAACACAGCAATTCCTAGAATCATAAAACAAACCCTACCAAATCAAAGCAAAGAGATAAACAGAAGCATCCCAATTTCCAGGGACTTAACTGGAAAGATCATCTAAGCAGAAAATAAATAAACACTGGATTTAAATGGGACTCTAGAATAAATGGGCCTAGCAGACATTTACAGGATGCACAAAACTATCGGATGCACATTTTTAAAATCAGCACATGGAATATACTCCAAGAGTGATCATCTCGTAGGCCACAACACATTTCTCAACAAATTCAAAAAAATAGAAATCATACCATGCATCTTCTCAGAGAACAGTAGAATAAAACTAGAAATAAGATCAAAGAGCAACACTCAATTGTACACAAAGTCATGGAAATTAACCTCCTGCTGAACAATTATTGGATCAGTAATGAAATTAAACTGGAAATCAAAAGATTCCACAAATGAATGACGAAAGGGACATAAGCTATTGAAATCCATGGGTTTGCCAATCAGTCCTAAGGGGAAAATTCATAAACTTACTTGTCTATAAGAAAAAGAAAGATCGCAAATTAACATTATAATGACACATCTCGAGAAACTAGATATGGAGAGTAAACCATATCCAAAGCCAACAGAACAAAACAAATAACTGAAGTCAGATCAGAACTAAACGAAAAGGAAAAACAAATAATACAAAGGATCAATAATACAAAGGAACCAAACAAAATTTGGTTCCTTGAAAAGATAAAAAAATTGATAGATAGCAAGATAATTGCTCCTGCTATATTAGCCAGAAACAAAAGAGAAAGGGCTCAAATAATCTCAACAAAAATGAAAAAGGATATATTACAATTGATACCACAGAAATACAAAACCTTACCTGTGAATACCATGAAAATATCTATGCACATAAACTCAAAAATGTAGAGGAAATGAGCAACTTCCTGGAAATACACAACCTCCCAAGATGCATTCAGGAAGAAATAAAACTCCATAGTAGACCAATAATGAGCAACAAGATTGAAGTAGTAACAAAAGCTGCCAACAACGATAACCCTGGACCAGATGGATTCACAGAAGAATTTTACCAAACCTACAATGAAGAGCCTGCATACTGCGGAAATCATCACATAACACCAACAGTGAGAGATTCCTCCCCTACTCACTTTATGAAGCCAGTATCATCTTGATTCCCAAGTCAGGAAAGGACACAAAAAATTAAGAAAACTATAGACAAACATTCCTTATGAATACTGATGCAAAAATCTTCAATAAAATGCTACCAAACCAAATTTTCCTTCAGTGTTTTATACTTATCTTTGTAGAAATATTTAACTTTCTTGGTTAAGTATATTCCTAGGTATTTTATTTTCTTTGTGGCTGTTGTGAATGGTATTGCCTCTTTGATTTAACACTAAACTTGACTATTATTGGTGTATAGGAAGGCTACTGATTTGTGGTAATTGATTCTGTAACCTGTGATTGATGAATTTATTTATCAAATCCAGAAGTTTCCTTTGGGTTTTTTGAGATATCTTCAGTAAAAAGCAACAGTTCAAACTTCTCTTTGCCTATTTTGATACCTTTTATTTCTTTATTTCTTTTTTTTTGTCTGATTGCTCTGGTGAAGACTTCTAGTACTATATTGAATAGAAGTGGTGACAGTGGTGACAAGGAACCCTTGCCTTGTTCCACGTCCTAGTGGGTATTTTTTTCAAAATTTTATCATTCAGTATAATTTTCACTGTGAGTTTTTCATATATGGCTTTTTAAATCTTGGTTTATGTGCCATCTATGCCTAGTTTGTTGAGATTTTTTTCATCATAAAAGGATTTGCATCTACTGAAATGATTATATGGTCTTTGTTTTTGTTTCTGTTTGTGTGGTAATCATATTTAGTGATTTCTGTATGTTGATCCATACTTGCATACCTGGGATGAAGACCACTTTGTAATATATCAAAGAAAAAGATAGTCAAATAAAAAACAAGTAGTGTGGCATTATTTATGTACACATGGCATATGCTATTTGTGTTTTATACACACATGTGAATATAATCATATAATCTGAAGGTAAGTAAATATATGTTATATGAAAACAAATATAGATTTTTTAAATTTTCTGAATACTTATGTTAATTTTCTAACATGTTTCAATTAATACTTATATATACAAGTTAAAAAATAATTTAAAAGTAATTCTTTCATCTTATTAGTCTGTCTCTAAGGTAGGTAAAAATTTTTTGAGGCATCAATACATATAGATTGTCTTCCCTTTAAAAAAATCAATTTTAGCAAAAAATAAGTTGGAAAACAATTTTAATTAAACTAGTTTAGACTAAAAGATTTATTAAACTCCTTTATGACAAATTAAAACTCTTCTTAAATTGGAATACTTTCATAAGGAATGGAAAACAAGCCAAAAACCAAACAAACCAAACAAAAAACAAAATACCTCAGAGACAGGGGTAAGATCAAAGGAGTATTTTGCAAACCTCCATTTAAAAGAATGTCAGTTTTATTTACCTTAAATTCATCATTACTTTTATTATGTACTCTTAGATATTACTTGTAAACTAATCTCCAGGCTCTTACAAGCAGACATTGTCAATTTGCTTTTCTTCTGACATAGTTAAAATCTGGGAAGTGTATGCTTGTCTGTGTTAGGCAAACGTAACCAACCAATCAAAGTCACTAAACCCTGAAGAGCAAATTACAATGAACAATGTGTTAATTGGGAGTAATGACTCAGTCACACACCTCACCTAGTGAGAGGAGTCAATTAAAACATCTAAATATAGCAACAAAGAATATGAAAGCCAAATGAATGCCAGTAGCCCATGCAATGAAGGACACATGGCTGAAAAAAGACAAGGATACTTAGAAAGTGAACAGGGAAGCAACTTTAGAAAAATATTTTATTTAACCAATATTTATTTGAGGCTTTAAAAAGTATATATGCACTGTTCTGTCTACTTTGAAAATGCAAACTTATTTGTTTTTCATAACAACTCCACATGCTAACATTTGAACTTTCTGGCAAATTTCCTTGATACATATGAGGCAGGCAAGTAATGTGTTTCTTAGTTCTAAATGGCCTGACCGCCTGACACTTCTCTCAGCCTTCAGGTGCCCCATCCCAGAGGCAGCTGTCCCTTTACCCACAGCTGTGTGATTTCTTTTGACTGCTCTGTCTTGGATCCACACACAAAGCCAGCTGGAGATATATAGCATTAGCAGCTGCCCATCTCACAAAGATTTTATCTCTGGAACCCATCTTATTCATAATTGCTTTACTCTTACATTTGACCACTAAAGCGTCCAAGATAATTGGATTTGCTGATAATGCCATTTGTCTCCTTCCACTTAAACTTGTTCTGTAGGTGGCCAGTATGTCCAGTTGGCCCAGCTGACTGTTGCCACACTGGCAGTCCTGTTTCCTCTCTTACTGTGGGGGGTCATGAGGCTTATTCCAATCATACCCTAGTTCCATAGGCTCTATCTACCACGTAAACTCATGGATTATTTCTGTCTACATGCATGGAATATCTAAAAGTTCAACCTCAGGTATGTGTTTAGCCCTCTATTTGGTTTCCACCTCATATTTTTGCTTCATTCTTTCCAGATTTTCTGACGAACTGATTCTGCTTCTCATCTCTCACCCTCAGCACTCTCTCTTTCTTCATCAGATAGGATCCTATCCTAAAGTACTAGCTCTATGAATTCACAGTGGCAAGTAAAAGATGCTCCCTTTATCAGTGAGGCCACCTGCCTCACTTGCCTTCCTTGAAAGAGAATAGGACAACCTCCAAAGTTTCGTTTTTCCTACCTTATTAATGAAATGGGCACAATTCTATATCAGAAATGATAATTTCCTAGAAAATTTCAAAGAGAATTACAGATAGTTTTCTATCATGAATCTCTATAGGCAACAGTTCAAAATATGCCTAATTTGTATACAATGGCCTTGTTTAGCGACTACCGACTGTTCTGCCTGATGATGATGTACCCGTGAATACTGATGCCTTCTTGCTTGGCCTCTTTCTTTCTTTGGAAATTATTTCAATGGCAACCTCATGTGATTTTTCTGTTTTCAATACTGCCATTAAGTAGTAGTAGTGGCAGTAATAATTACAATTGTAAGTGTTTTGATTCTCTTGATATTAATAGAAAAAAATGAGATCTTTGCCTTTGTATACTCTTAAATTTTATACTTTTCAGCATCCTGAACAACTTTCTTTTAAGCTGCATCATTCCCCTTTTCGGTTTATAAGGTAAGCTCTTTGTTTTCACATTGAGCCAAAATCTGCCTCACTTTACCCAGATGCAAAATAGAAAGAATATTGTGTTAGAGTTAGAAAGGACATTGAGAGTTTTGAAACATAATGAGAACTGTGTTCCTGCCCCTTGAATATGAGTGGTCTTCCTGAGTTGCAAATGATAGAGTGTGCAGGAATGACATTAGAACTTCCAAAGTCGTACACCAGAATGTGAAACTTCTGCCTTCCTCCCTGGAGCACTCAGTCTAAAGCCCAGAGCTGTCATGTTGGAAGTCTTGCTACCCAAAGACACCACAATGGAGAGGCTACACAGAGCTCCCACATTGGACAGCTCTGCTGAGCCCATCCTTTTGTCATCCGGACAAAAGGTGGCAGAAATCTTAGTGTGGAAACTTTATTGAAAATGACTCCTCTGGCCCAGTTGTCCTAGCACCCAGCCAGTTGAGCCACCCTGAGCTATTCTAGTCATCTACGATAACCTTATGGAGAAGGACCAACCTTCCCTGCTGTGCTTTCTCTGAAATCAACCCACAGAATCCATGATGTCTATTGTGTTACTCAACTAAGTTTTGGGGTAGTTTGTAACACTGCAGGAGGCAATTGCAACAAGAAAGTGGAGTGTATATTTCACCCACCTCATTTTACATAAGATGAAATTGATATTTATGGCAAGCATCTATATGTCCTTTACTTAACATAATATTTAATTAATTAACTATCTTTTTGCTAATTCTCTCTTTTCTCTACATGATGTCTGATGAGTGATAACTATGAAGAAAGGATTAGGCTGTAACCTTTTTTTCTGGACCCTCCACCTCTGTTAATGCAGATTAGAATTGAATTTTCTTTTTAAAATGGCTTACTGTGGTTCAGTTAGAAGAGGCATCAACTCAAGGTCCCTAGGCTTCTTCTGATACCTGTCAACTCCATCTTTTACTTATTAAATGTCTTATTAGTTCTAGTACACTACTTGAGCCTGTTGAAGTACATTTGAATTATAACACTTTTATAACATTTATTTGACCATTTACAATCTTTGTGTTACCTATATCAAAAAATAATATACAAGTTGGATGTGGTGGTTCATGCTTATCATTCTACCACCTGGAGAGCCTAAGGCAGGAGGATGTCTATGTTCAAGAGTTTAAGAACAACTTGTGCAACAGTTAGACTTCTTCATTTGACTTCTTCGCTAGACTACTTTTCTACAAAATATTTTAAAAAACAGCCAGGAGTGGTTGTGCACACCTATCTTCCTAGCCACTCAGAAGGCTGAGGTGGGAGCATTGCTTGAGCCCAGGAGTTAGAGCTTGCAGTGAGTTATGATTATGCCACTGTGCACTTCAGTCTGAGCAACAGAGAAAGAAAAAAGAAAAAAATAATAATATAATAAAGTTTCCCATTTTTTTAGTGACCCTCTGCCTTTCATAGTTGGTCACAAATTCTATATGTTATTTATATCAGAAAAAAAATTAAACACAAAATGAAAGCAGTGTAAGCAGGTACACTGTAATGGAAATGTGTAACTGAGACTTCCTTTCACATTATTTCATTTTTTTTCTTACAGCAACATGATGAGAAAGTATTCTTTAAGTGACTCATAGAGATTAAGTCAAGTCTATGATACTGGCATTTAAACACAAATATGTGTCCCTCCCATATCTCTGCTTTTTCTTTGTACCGCAGCACTGGAAATAAGACACTCAGAAGATAACAGTGAAGACTACATATGGCATCTCAGTCAATAAATCAAGGTTCACCAAAGGTAATTGACTTGTGTGCTCTCTGGAACTTGGCTGTACATTTTGTCTTAGAAACTGCAAAGAAGGTTGAGAACAAAAGTTATTTTCAGTCATGACAACAAAGCTAAACACATTTTATATAAATAACTCACCAGGACTTGCTCTAGGAAAATATATTTGGCAAGGAAAATAACTTATCTTAAAAGAATAATGCACTACTTAACTAACTATGAAAGAATGAATTTGGAAAGAAGTAAGATAAGAAGTTGATGCAAAAGCTACTTAAGTCCTGTTAGTAATATGCTGCAGGGTGTGGGAAGCAGAAATGTTACCCAGGCTGTGAAAACTTGCATATTCCTGGAAAGAAGACTTAAAACCATCAGCGCTGAAAGTCATCATTGCTATTCTGCAAACTTGCTTCTTCCTGTACATCCCTGGTACTGATTAGCTACAACCCACTCACATAGTCATGTATAGAAGCACAGGCATAAATCTCATTTTTTCGCTCTAGCTTTTTACCTAGTCACCAATCAGTTTGGATTCTACTCACTAAAATACTTGAAGCCATTTCTTCTTTCCAACTGCCCTTCCCCCAGCTTCAGTCAGGCCAGCGTTCTTTCTCCCTCCCTCAACAGTAATATTTACAAATGTTCTTGCTTCCAATTTTTTTCTCACGTCAATCTAGTTTACAAGCTGCTATGATAGTTTTCTGAGATTAAACCAAATCACTCATTCTGGCATTAATTGAGACATTATAGAATGTACCACCCCATGCACTGTTATAAAAGTTAACGAGGCCCAGTCCCCACCCTCAAAAAATTAACAGTCTAGTGGCTATTAAGAGGAGTGCATCATTAAAATTTAAAAGTTTATGTAGAGAAACAGGTATAGGATGACATGGAAACACAGCCATGGGGTAGGATCTATTCTTGGGAGAGCTGCCCTCTGTTTAAATTCTAAATGATGTCCTCATCCCAATGTTAGCCTATAGGATACAATGTAGATTCCTTACTGATGTTTGCATTTATTTTCGTGGATAAGTTGTAGCTTTTCAAACCTGTTTTTGAAATCTAGTTCTACACAGTGCCGTTTTTCTTTTTCTTCTGCATATTCTTATACTAGCTGTGATTTAAACCAAAGGCACCAATTCCTCTAAAAGCAACATCTAGATATTTCATGCAATTCTTTACCTTCTCAATTTTGATTGTTAGAGGTGAAGTCTTAGGTCAGTCTCCCAATTTTTGAATGTGACAGTTTGAAGTTCACGAGACTGAGTGACTCATTCTCCCAAGGTGAATGATCTGAGTGTGGTCTGATTTATTGTACGTGGCATTTATAGACAAGACCTTCAGTGTTCCCAAGACAGGGAAAGTGCTTTTATTTTTAACGGTTCTATGGCATTCCTTTTCCTTCTGAATTTTCCCTTAGGTCTTCATTAATCAATTTCCGCATTGGGATTGTCTTTCTACTCCTATTTGACAATTTTTGTCATAAAGCAGAGTCAATTTCTTCTCTAAATTTTTTTTAAAAGATATCATAGAAGAGACTCGTGGGGAAAAAAAGATTGTTGCAGCATCTCCAACACAGCTGAAGCTCATGACAGTAGCAAAAAAGGCCACGGACTATGGACACAGGTGGGTTTTTTGCCTGTATTTGCTAGCCTGGGAGCAACACACTCTCGACCTGTCCTCAGGCTCTTCTTCCTTATCTAAAGAAGAAGAGCAGTAATGCAGCAGGACCCTGCCAGTCGCAGCTTGCTTAAAATAAATGACTGTAGCGTACATAAAAGGAAATGGCATGAAAGATTACAAAATAATACTTTTTAGTGTTTCTACACACACATAACCTATTATATATTTTTGAGCAGTTTCAAACAGAAATAATGTTACTGTTTCCTTTGATTTGTGTTTGTTATCACCTGATATGAGCTCGTATGAAGAGGAGGAAGGTGCAGGGGAGATGCCGGTGCCAGGTCACCAACCTGCCAAACGCTCTGAAGAAATCATTAGACACTCAATAAAGGTTTGTTGCTGCCCATCTTGTTGGACAGAAGGATGGTAGTTATCTTTCTATCCACCACTTTGTCTCATGACAATATGAACTCTTTCAGATGCATTAGAATCTATTTGCTGTTCAAGAAAATAATCACAGGCAGCAGCCACACAACTGACTCCAGGTTTATCAAAACAAATGTGCTCAAATCTCCCTCCCAGCCTCCCCCCCTATTTTTGTTGTGGCTGTTTTGCCTCGGGCCGGCTCTGGGCTCATGTCCATCACAGTTCTAATTCTCTCAAGGGCATTATGTACACAGCTCAGCATTTTGCTCCAATATGAATCGCTGTTCTACCACAAAGAGCAGAAGGCTGTATGTGAGAGTGTTCTATTAATGGAATTGTACAGACAGCATAGTCTTGATTTACAAAATAGGTCCACAGATGTTTGTTGAACAAATTCAGAAATGAATAAATGAAATAACAAAGATTATTATCTTCATGTATGTTTAAATAAGTGGAAATACAGAAAGACAATGAATCTTCTGTCAGCCTGTACCTGTCCGAGTTGGCCATAGTGATGAACTTCTTCATATTAGATCTTTATTTGGCCAATGAGAGTGTGAAGTGGAGGCACACAGCTCCCTAGTCCCACCTGTGGTGTTCAGTGTGCCACTGGTGCTGTCATCTCAGGTGGCCCTGGGCCACACCAACAAGTGCACAGGCAACAGAATTTCCTTAGGTCCTACTTCTTATAAGAATCTATTATATTTAACTCACATGTTCTCTAGTTTTCCTTTTAGAATATATTTGAAACTCAGTCCTTAGATGAAGAGAAAGATATCTTAGAGTACTTTTTAATCAGCTTCTTGCCTCCGTTAGCCACCCTGGTTAAAGACCAGGCATCCTGAGTTAGTCACCCCTGTTTTTTTGTTTTTTGATACCCTGCTCCCTCATATCAGACCTAGTCCTTTTTTTTTTTTTTGCCATTGCACATTAGTATGAATCAAATCTAGGTGTGTTAGTTCTTCTTGTGTCTGGTCTCGGCATCATTCTCTTGACCAAGTTTCCCTAGGGCCTGCCCTGCTGGCTCTGAGTTTGTTCTTTCCTGCCTGCTGAGAGCTGTCAGTGTACTGTGAAGCCACAGATGCTTCATTTCTGGAAGATGTGGATTATTCACAGAAAGAGCTACAGTATTTTGTGAAAATAAGTTTAACTCAGAATAGTGAAGCAATTCAAGGATTTTGACAAATTGTACAGGTGGCAATCTATCTCTTAAAGTATGTTCAATTATTTTACTTTAAACACAGACATGGATGCTCATATATTTGTCTATTTATTTATAGACTGTGCATTCCAGGAAACGTTTAATATTTTCTCTGTTATTATTAAAGCCTCTTTATTCTCATGTACTTATGTTCCTCAAATATTCTGTTCAACATTCAAAATCCAAACCTTTATTGACTATCCACAACGTGCAAATCGCTGTGCTTTGTCCTGTACTTTGTAGTTTAGGACCTGAAGAATAAAATCAGTGGATTTTGTTTCTCTTTTAATTTTATTTATTGGCTTTATAGATCATCTTCTTCCTGAACTGCTTAAATAAAGGGCAGTAGTCTTGATTGTGTTGTTTACATTCACTGAAATATTCTCAGGTCCTAGAACAGTGCTATAAATATGATGTGTACGCAGAAAAATGAACATGTTATATAGACAAGAGTATTGAGTTTGGGGGCGGAGGGGGGATTGCCAGGTTGAAATCAATCAAACTCAGGTCTGTGTTAATCAGAATTTATCTCTGAAAACTTCCAAATAGTTCAGTAAAGGATTGAAAGCTCAGGAATACTTGGAGCTTAGAACACAAGTTTCCCAGTTATGTCTCCTGATCCTGCGCTCAGGGATCCAGTATTGAGGGGATAATTCTGATGTGCTGAAAGGGCACCGAGGATGCAGTGGGTTAAAGAGAGCAGGAAATCATGGAACCTGAGCCTATTCTCACAGAGGCCGAGAAGGAAAATAAGCTCCCAGTTGAAACTGCTTAGTCTGAGGGAGAAAATAATAATCTTTTCTAAAGGATCCCATATAATATATGTAGGTGCCCTCCCCCCACGTGAGGGGGGGTGTGTGGGCTACAGTTAGTGACTCGCTATCCAAGAATCAAGTACAGAAGGAAAGGCAGCCATGTGCGGTGGAGAAACTGGAAGTCGCTACCTTAAGTGAGTATTAAACTTTGGTGTCAGTTTGTTTGTTCATGTTGATAATCATGTGCCCCTTGAAATAATGGGATGAGAAGGCTTTACAACTGTTGCATTCTTTTCAAAATCTTTAAACTCAGTCTGATCAAGATAAAAGGTTAGACAGATTCAAATAGATGGACAATGGTCCTTAAACCTGTGAAGGTCATGAAAAATAACAGAAAATGTTGGAGACATTGTTACAGTTTATGATTATTATTTAAATTTCATAACTAGGGACTGTTAATTTAAATATTTTAATGGGCTGGGAGCAGTGGCTCACACCTGTAATTCTAGACTAAGAGAGAGGCTGAGGCAGGAGGATCACCTGAACTCAGGGGTTTGAGACCAGACTGAGCAAGAGTGAGACCCTATTTCTACTGATAATTAAAAACAAAACAAAACAAACAAACAAACAAAAAACTAGCTAGATATTGTGGTAGGCACCTGTAGTCATAGCTACTTTGGAGGTTGAGGCAAGGGGTTCACTTGAACCCAGGGGTTTGAGGTTGCTGTGAGCTAGGCCAATACCATGGCTGTCTAGTCTGTGAAACTCTGTCTTAAAAAGAAATAAAGACTTTCTTTCTTTTTTTTTTTTTTTTGCAGTTTTTGACCGGGGCTGGGCTTGAACCCACCACCTCTGGCATATGGGGCCTATGTCCTACTCCTTTGAGCCTGTGGCTCAGTGAGTAGGGCACTGACCCCATATACAGAGGGTGGCGGGTTCAAACCCGACCCCGGCCAAATTGCAACAAAAAAATAACTGGGCGTTGTGGTGGGTGCCTGTAGTCCCAGTTACTCAGGAGGATGAGACAAGAGAATCACCAAAGCCCAGGAGCTGGAGGTTGAGGTGAGCTGTGAAGCCATGGCACTTTACTAAGGGTGATAAAGTGAGACTCTGTCTCTTAAAAAAAAAAAAATTATCATTAACCGTTTACAAAATGCTAAACAGAAGCTCAAGTACATGGATCATTTCTGATGAATCTGGTGAGGTAAAACTGGTCTTATTCTGGCCTATTTTCTTCTGGAAAGATATACGGGGTAGTGACTGTAAAAGGCTACCAGCATTTGGTACAATTATATACAATTGAAAGCTATTGATCTTTACTACTTTTCCATCATGATATGTATCAGTGAAAACTTTCTTAGGAGTATTACTGAGGGTAACAGCTTTGTCAGAAATACTGCAGTGATCTTTTTGCATTAAATATTTGAATTTATCATAATTCACAAACATTGGGGGGTGAAAAAGTATTTTTCTCTTAGGTTGCTTCAGAAGGTTATATATGATATTTTGTCTCAAACTGATAGACTTTCCCATCCCTCTAGTCTGGGGCATGCTTGAGAGTGAAAAGTCTATTTTCTGTGTGCCCCAGAGAAATGAGCCTGCTGAGGGGGAAAAAATAACAACTGTATGGTGAAGTGTTAGGCAGACTCTCTTCCACCTTGTTAAGAGCAGTGGAGGTGACCGTGGCCATGACTTCATTAGAGAGCAAACTCACCTCGTTGGCTGTGTATTATCTTTTGATTCCCCTGGCGGATCTTTTTTTTCTTGACTTTTTTTCCACGTGACATCTGCTGTTAATTCTGAAAGACATCCAAGGAAGATAAGATCCTATATCCTTGGGTTTCTCTACCTGCAGCTCAGTGGTGCAACACCATGATGCCTAGTCCAAAACACACGGAGCTTATTTTTTTTAAAGCAGCTCCGAGCACGAATTACAACAGAGTGATGCCAGTGAATTGTGAATTAAAAATGTGTTCTAGAGCATTTTCTAGCCAAATAAGATAGTTTCTGGAAACTCTTGATAAGGAGTAAAATTTTTGAATATTTTATTGTTTTTCACAAGATGATTTTTAAAAAGCAGTATTATTTTTCTTCAAAGCTTTTTATTAAAAACTGTGTTCTTGTAACTCGTCTGATCACCTGAGAAAGTTGTCTGAAATAGATACTCCTTTAAAAAGGTACAAAAAAGTGTTGAAACTAGAAATAGTCTAGAAAATAAATGTCCTTTCTTAATACATTTAAAAGGCAGGTAAAATTATGCCATAGCTGACCCAAATTATAAAATCACCTTGATAAATAATAATGTTGACCATCTTGATGTCTACCAAACTGCTTCCAGCCACATCATTTCCAGCTAAATGACATGCATGCCTAACAAGAAGGAGTGGGTAATAAAAAGCAAAAAATGAAGAATTTAAGAACTTTCTTTTAGAGAACTTTATAGAAGTTTGATTTTTAATAGAAGCAGTATCAGTGTATTAGGTTGATTAATTTGAAATCACAATAGAGCTGTTTATAAATCAGAGTAAGATAAATTTAAAGTTTATAAATTTAAACATGATAAACTTAGAAAAAATATACCTACAGCTTTTTATCTGGTTCTTATTGTTCCCTTGGCCCCCTATAGACTATTCTTTTATTTATTTATTTATTTTATTAAGTCATAAATACATAGATCATGAATACGTTTATGCCTTTGTGGGATTCCATGTGTTAATTATTTGTACAAATTGGAGTGCTTACATCCTACTAATTAACATAGCTTTCTCCTCATTTACTTAATCACAGTGTTAAGACATTTGTGTTCAATACTTGATAGATTTGACTTGTATCCTTGCAATATGCTTCCTAAGTGAGGTCCCACCATTAACCCTCCCTCCATCAAAACACCCCTCCTCCCTTCCCTTCCCTCATTCATCCTGGGCTATAGTTGTGTTTCATCTCTCATATGAAAGTATGAGTGATTATAAACTGGTTTTATTGTACTACTGAGTACATTGGATATATTTTTTCCATTCCTAACATACTTTACTAAGAATATTTTCCAGTTCCATCCATGTAAACATAAAAGAGGTAAAGTCTTCATCTTTTTTAATGCTGCATAGTATTCCATAGTATACATATACCACAATTTATTGATCCATTCATGGGTCAATGGGCACTTGGGCTTCTTCCAAGACTTGCAATTATGAATTGAGCTGCAATGAACAATCTGGTGCATAATCTTTGTTGCCAAATGATTTTTGGTCTTTTGGATATACAACTGGTAGGGGAATTGCAGGATCAATTGGCAGGTCTACATTTTGATCCCTAAGTGTTCTCCAAACTTCTTTCCAAAAGCAATGCACTAGCATGCATTCCCATCAGCAGTGCAGAAGTGTTCCCCAGACTATTCTTAACTCAATATCCAGAATGATTCTTTTTATTTTTTTAAAATTGTTTTCTGCTCCTATTTTTTTATTAAATCATAACTGTGTAGATTAATGCATTTATGTGGTGCAATGTGCTGATTTTATGTATAATTTGGAATGCTTACATCATCTGGTTACCATAGCCTTCACCTCACTTAATTATTGTGTTGAGATAAGTCTATTAAGAGTAGAGTATAAATGTCTTAACAGAATGGTTCTTTTTATAGTTAAGTTTAGGCTCAGTGCCTGCTCAGCGGTTAGGGCGCTGGCCACATAAACTGGGGCTGGTGGGTTTCAACCGGCCAGAGCCTGATAAACAACAAAGACAACTATAACAACACCACAAAAAAAAAAAAAAAAAAAAAAGGAGGTCATTGTGGCAGGTGCCTGTAGTCCCAGCTACTTGGGAGGCTAAGGCAAGGTTGAATCGTATAACCCCAGGAGTTTGAAGTTGCTGGGAGTTGTGATGCCACAGCACTCTACTGAGGGTGACATAGTGAAACTCGGTCTCTAATAATAATAATAATAATGCCCTTAATAAAATAATAAAACCCTTAAGTTTGCTAGTGTTGAAAATCTCCAATGGGATTTCCATCTGTCTCAGTGTAAAAGCTGAAGTTCTGCCGATGGCGCTGGATCCCTCCCACCCTTTTTCGTTACTCTTCCTAAACTTTATTTCACTCCAACCAGACCAAGCTTCTTTTGGGTCCTTGAGTTCATCAAGAAGACTCTGTCTCTGGGTCTTTGCCTTTGTTGTTCCTTTTTCTAGGAATCCAGACATCCAAGTGATTTCTCTCTTACCTCATTGAATCTCTGCCTCAATGACATCTCCATAAGGACACCTATGACTACTTGTTCAAAATTTGCCTGCCTTGGAAGTCACTAACTCTGTTTTTTGCTTTATTTTTCTGTCCAATAAAGAGACTGTAAGGTAGGGCATACGAAAAGATTAGCACAATCTCTTATCTCCATTTTCCACCAAGATCTTCCATGTCTAATAACAGGAATTTTGTTATTTTTCAGACATGTTAAGCTTATCCATGCCTCAGGCTTCTGCACCTGCTATTCTTCACGCTTTAGCTCCTTTTCCAAGATTATTGCTTCTCATTTGTCAGGAATGCTCAAATTTTCCTCCTAAGAGATGTCCTTCTAAACTGAGGAAGATTCTCTTTCTGTCGCTTTACCACCATTCTCAGTCGCTTTGCCTTGTGTATTCTCTTCACAGCAATTCACATGATTTGAAATTACATTTGTCATTTTTCACTTATCATGCCTATCTCTTCTATGAGAAAGTAAGCTCCATCAACATACAAAACTTGCCTTGTTCACAGTTCTATCTGCATCATAGGGCAGTGGCTGATATGTAATAGATGTTTAAAATATATTCACGTTTACCTGAAGGAATAATTTCAGAAGGAAAGAGCAGAAATAATGAACATAATTATTAGAGTATAATTCCCCTGATATGAAAACATTTGCATCTTCACCCGTTAGCAACGTAAATGCTAGTAGCTGAAACCAGGAATGGGTTTGCTTTATATGGTTGCACAAAGTCCGGAAGCGGACAACCACAAGTAGTTGTCGCTGGTACGGAAAAGCATCCAGGCTCTTTCTAGTTTCCTGCCTTGCCCTTCTTAGCATGAGACTTTCCTATCCACGGTCAGAGAGACTGCTGCACCTCCCGTGTTGAGATTGTATTTCAGAAGGAAGAAGGAGAAGACCCCAAGGGAAGAGCACTTGCGAGATGATTCTTCTCTGATTTTGAGGAAGGTATCAGCATTCTTGTAAGTTCTACTCAATATGCGTCCATTAACACATCATTTGCTGTATGTCACTTAGTTACATGAACACTACTATTCTCAAGAGATCAGTAAATCGATCAATTTACTACATGTCTTGAAGGCACTTGGGAAAGTTTTAAGTACTTATAAATAAAACACATTTTATTTTCCCTTCTCGTATGAATGGAATACAATGTTTTTCTAGGTAGTATACTGTCGAGAGGCAAGTGCCAGTATTAGCACGTAACTTAAAGATGCACATAAAATATTCTTTTCTACTTTAGTAACTACATCTTTGGGATCCAAAAATGCTCTAATTGTATATTAAACTCTGTTCTACATACAGGCCATTTTTAATTTAGCTAGTGTGTATCAAGTAAGCTAGCATTTAAAATGTCTCATGTTATGGTCCTTAGTTTTATGTATGTCAAAGAAAATTTTTAATTGTGTGGCAGAATGACACAACATTTCTTCTCCAATTTCTATGCAGTGATTGATTATATGCTGGCATTGACAGAAGCAGGATTAATATGCTTGCCTAATTAAGGTAAGAATGTTGCTTCTTTGCAGATTTTACTATTAGAAAATTTACTGATGCTACATTAGAAATCTGTGCCAAAGGCAGCCTGTGCAGAAACTCGGGATGTTCATGAATATAAACAGATCTATAAGCTCTAATTTTGTGTCCAAACAATAGTTCCTTGCTCCCCGCCAAAACAGAATGTTCTCTAACCTATGCTTCTCTGTAGTAAACTAATTACTCCCTGACTACATTTCAGTCTGTGTTTCAAATCTAAAAATCATTTCAAATTTGTTATTGGAATTATCTTTGTTACAGCGAGGCTCGCTGACATCAGTAGACATCACCCACTGTGGGATTTGTCTTAGAATTTGAGACTGCACATTTTTTTGTTCCTCTGAGTTTTCGGTCAAATTATTTACATCTCTCTAGCCATTTTGTGTGTATACTAAGAGAAGAGACTGCTGGCCGACAGCTGATACTTATTCACGGTAAAAGTTTCGGCATGAATTTATATATCTCTTTCTCATCATGAGGCATGAACTATCCATGTGTCTCCAGGATACTTTTACAAGTATTCTGTCCAAGTAAAAGTTGCTTCTTGAAGACTATCCTTCTTACTTTATATAAAGTTTTACATTTTTCAGACATGTCTTACAAGCTAGTACAAGACATTGTTTTGGCTATTTTAATAGAACTCAAATAACAATAGCTTAAACAATATAATATTTATTTATGGTTTATATGCTTGTAATTAAAATACCCAGCTCATTGGTTATTTGGCCTAATTCTTCTCAATAAGGACATCTTGGTAGTCAGAATTCTTCTCCCTTATTGTGCTGTAATTTCTTTCTTTCTTTTTTTTTTTTTTTGAGACAGAGCCTCAAGCTGTCACCCTGGATAGAATGCCATGGCATCACAGCTCATAGCAACTTCCAATTCCTGGGCTCAAGCGAGTCTCCTGCCTCTGCCTCCCAAGTAGCTGGGACTACAGGTGCCCGCCACAACGCCCGGCCATTTTTTTTTT
>CAUYRH010149091.1:0-18247 GCA_963574655.1 Perodicticus potto
AGTTGTCTGGCCTTTGTGGCTATTGGAGCCTCCGGTGGGGGGTTGGAGGTCCCCCTCCTTGCCTATCATACAGCCTGCTGGTTCCTCAGCCCGCGCTGCCACCGCACCGACACCGCCAAGGTGGAGGCTGCAGGTCCGCCAGCTCCGCTGAGCTGGTCAGGGCACCAAATGTCCTGCATCAATATCACTAGAATTTTGGGGGATGATGTACATTAAATCTTTTTCTAGATAGTGACTATATGGTCCTAAGCAAATATGTATGATTGTTATTTATAATCATAAACTTTAAGCCAAGTAATATTAGAGTTTGTTACAGATCTATTTTCTTTGTTTATTTATTCATATTTCATTTATATTTTTTAGAACAACATCATCTTAAAATATAAGTCAGCTATTTCATCCAGTCCTCAACACCAAAGGAGGTGTTAACCTTTGACAGCTGCATATTCATCACCAAGGGGGCATATTGCTAAGGAACGTTAAGACTAAGTTGTTGTCTAAAATCATTCTTTTCTTTACATAGAATATAACCTCCAAGTAACATGAAAACCCACTGTACCTTTTGTAATTGTTTGTAATTGCTCTCGGCTTACTTAAAAGTTAGCACTTACATATCAGTGATAACCTTGTTGGTTAAAAATGAATGAAGCATATATTGTATTTCTGCATCTCTGCTGCGTCATGTCCTTTCTTACTTTTTAACTATTCTCTACTATAGTAAAAATTTTCCTGGTATGCTTCAGTCAAATGGGAAGTTATTATTATATTTGGAGCAAAATATGAATAAGTGAAATCAACAGCGTGCAAATGGACAAGAAGGTGTTGGTGTGTTTCCTTTAACCGGGAGACCCTCCTACACCTCATCATTCCTGAATTGTTTGATACATTTGTAGAACATGTCTCTGCAAAAGAGTGGAAATGGTATTTTATGGTTTTTTAGCATATAGAAAATCTGGAACTATTGATAAAACTAGTGTCCTATCATTGAACATTGAAATACGATTTTAATTTTGGAAGGTTTTGTTATATAAAACTATCTCATCGTAGTTAACCTCTAAGAAAAAGGGCAAAGGTTTTTGTATACTAAAACTGCCAATCCTTATTTAGAATATCTTTCATGCATCCGCGCATCTTCTGCTGTGAAATCATGATGATGGTATGTGATTAGAACTGTCAAAATTTTATGTGTTCTTTTGAATTCATAATTTACTCCTTTTTAACTTGACAGGTGATGAATCTTTTTCATATCTTCAAGACACTGATGAAAATATTTATATATTAACAAAATCTCACATTTCCCCACACTTTCTACAAATGATGAGTACACAAAAGTGACATTGTGTTTGAAGTCACCCATCAGAGCATTTGATTCATCTTTTTTCAGTCCTTAGACTTGACAGGTGTTGATGATTTGCTTTCTATCTTAGGAACGGCTGCAAGCTGTCACATCTACTTCCAATTAATACATATCTGTTACAGTCCAGCAGCTCTAACAAATGCACAAACTACAAAATATTTCTTCAACTTTCACTAACCAGGTGTTGCCATGGTATCTGGTTTAGCAGTCAAAGTTACATGGCCCGTTTCTGACAAGTATATTGTCAATCATTAGACCTACGTATTTTACCCATTGACAATAGCTTTCCGTGTAATAATAGAACTTTGACTTACAATGTAACTCATTGTAAACAATTCAGAAAAAATTCTGTAAACATTTTAGGAGACTCCATATTGATTGATATTAATGCATGTTGATTTTTTTCGTGACTCCTTCAAGTTTCTGTTTGAGACTTTGCTATCTTGAATACCTTCCAAACTTTTGTGAATTCAAAATGTTATGCTATTTCTTCATCTTTTGGTAAGAGCATTAAAACATACAATTATTGAACTTTTACCAGCATGACTATCTAAAATTATTAGAAAAATATCCTAGAGATAAATGTGTTATTACTTTTCTGGGAGATTTTAAAGTAATATGTCAGGAAAGACTACATATCTATGTCTCTATCTATATTTGTGTTTCTATCTATCTAGCTTGGATTTTTTTTTTCAATGAGAAGATTACTTTTTATATTGAATGGGGGGTCTATTCTACTCATAGCCAGTTAAAGAAACACTGTTTAAGATTCTTAAAATTATAATGATGTTAAAGAAAATAAGTTAAGTTGAATTAAGTAAAAACGACATTTTCATATTGATGTGAAAAGAATCATTTCTTGTAAATTGCATTGAAATGGCTCTAGGATCCAGAATGGATTGTCTTCTTAGCACATGAATATACTTACGCAAAAGAGAGACGGATGACTATTTAGTTCTTAGAGCAGGAGAGCCTCAGTTTGATGGGCATAGGAACATTAATTAAAATTTTCTTTCTATTGTGTCAGAATCAGTAGACAACCATACGAGTTTCTGTAGGAGAATAAAATCTGAACAAATGATTGGCTGTTACTCTGCTTAGGAATGTGAGGGTGGCAAGATAATGTCTGCTTGAGTGTCTGTATCATTCCATAATTGATTAGATACGGTTAAACAAAGGAAATGGATTGGAAGAAAAGAATTAAACTCCAGTGGAAAAAAGACAGAGGATGAAAAGGTCATAAGAATTAAAATTTGAATACAGATTGTTTTCCTTGAATCAGAAAGAAAAAAGGGAGACTACATTTTGCGATGCCAGAAACATACTTTATACAAGTATGTACATAGTACAGCTAAGTGTTTTTACTCAAGTGGGTATAGTTTAGAATGCTCCCACCATCCATTCACTCATACATTCACTCATTTTTTCATAAATACTTCACGTTGCTTCTATATTCCAAACCCCATTTCAACACAGGCTGAATAGTGGCAGCATAATGCATATAATAGCTCCATTCATTCACTCAGCAGATAGTGTTTACAGACTTCTGCTCCAAGGATTTTGGATATATCAGTGCATAAAATTTACAAATATCTCTGTACTTAGCAACACATGCACACATATTCTGGCATAGAGATATGAAGATTAAATACTGTTAATAATTAATATTATCAGTAAATATCATAAATGATATTAGGATATAATCTGGTAATATGTGCTATGGGGAAAAGGATGAGAAGCATTTAGACTCAAGGAGAATAGATAGGATTTTCTGAGCTCTATATAGAGCAAGAGAACAAGAGATAGAGAGAGATGCATGACCCAAGGATGAGGCCAAGGTTTTGAAACAAATGCCGAGGGAGATGCTGCGTCCACCAACTAAAATGGAGGTAAGTGTCTGAAAATATTTATGGTTTGGGATAACCAGCAGGAGTTCAATTCCAGATATGTTGAAATTGGCATAGGTAATGTATACACACACATATACACATATATACATCTATAGACATATATTCACATATATACATGTATACACATGTGTATATTATTTTGGAGACGGTAGGATACATGAGGCTAGAATTTATAAAGAGATATTTAGAGATCAAAATTTAGGTTTACCAGCTTGTTAGTGCTATTTAGAGTCTTAAGACTGGTGAGATTTTCCAAGTGTGGATGGAATAAAAGAAAGGAAGAAAGGACCAAAGTTTAAGCTCATATAATGAATGTATATTATAATAAAAGTATATGGTATATAATACACACACAGAGATACACAGAGGGTGCCCAAAAACATATACACATTTTAGGAAAGAAAAAATTTGGAATAGTCAAGTTATATTTGATTTCTGCACTTATTGGAGGTGCTCGACATGATTTGTACTCATCTTTTGTTATCAGTATACATTGAGGATTACAATGTGTGTGTGTGTGTGTGTGTTTGTGTGTGTAGAGAGAGAAAGAGAGAGGGAACATATAATATACATCATGAATACAACACTATTGATGAGTAGCATCTATAACAGAAAATGCCACGTCAGTAAGTTCCTCTTGAACCAAACATATAATTTTTTAAATAATAACTTCTTTCATTTGTCATCATAAGATAACAGAATCCTGAAGATTTGTGCTATTACTGTACTTATAATTTATTTAAAATTTTTACTTAAATAGCCAGTCCATTTCTAAGTGGTCTATGCTAATCTACAATATCTCACACCTCCATGTCTCTTGGAAGAATTATTATTTATTGTGTCTTTGTTATTTTATAATAGGACTACTGTGCATTATATAATGTAAGAAATTACTTCTTTTTTCATATTAGGAATTGTTTAAAAACAGTCAAATGTAATATATAATGTTAGGTGTTTAAATAATACTTGATGCCCATTTTCAACATTTAGTAAACTAATATTTTACACATAATATTTATAACATATGAAATAACAAATCACTTAGCAATAACATTCTTTCTTTTTTGTGAAACACACTAAGATTTTCCAAAGGCATTTTTGACTTTGTCTATAACAACATTCTAGCCTTTTTCTGAGTGATCTAAGTGCTCTCAAGAATCTTATTTTAGGAAATTGAAAAAATATGAGGCTTGAGAATCCCCTACTTTCTGTTTACTGTCAAAAAGATTTTCTTTTCAGTTGCACTTATTATGAACAGAAATATGGTCCCGTGGGACAACATTCTGTGCTTGAGAAGTTTGGATAACACTAACACATGTGGATGGATGTCATTATTGATGCAGCATGGAATAAATGCAGTTATGGAAATAAATGTTTATTACTGTGTTATGCACATTAGATGGTTGTTAATATAGGTAGCATGAATATAGGCAAACATTTTTTAAATTTTGGGTGGTACAAGAAATAAAATTATCATGTCATGAATTCCTTAATGCATGTATGTATGTATGTATGTATGTATGTATGTATTTTTGCCTAAGCCAATTGAAGTTACATGATTTCTAGTTGATGTTGAGTATACTGGGAATTAGTTTTAAAGCACTGATTTTTGTTTTGTAAGAAATCACTAGTTTGGAGAGATAGAAACACAAAACGTAAACAAAATGCTCAATGAGCTAAACATTTTTGCAAAGCCTTCTCATTGTTTGTTGGCTTTTCCTTATGTAAAAGTTATTTATAAATGGCTATTGGCTAGTGTTTATCACTCTTTATGGTACAGTCAAGTCAATTTTATAGTTTGCTAGTCAAAATATATGGGTGAAACAAAAAGTTGTCAAGAGTTTCATATTTTTGTTGGAAGTAATATCCATGTGAGAAAATATTGAGGCAGTGGGTAAGAAAACTCAAGAATACTTGAGTTTGTTTTACTTTTTTAAATGAGTCTACCATAAGTGAAATGAATGTACCATTGAAAATACGTTAGGTCTCAATGTTTTCTTAAAGGAAATAGACGCTGCTTTTTCATAATAGCATATGGCATATGCTTGATAACAGCACTTGTATAGCATTTTATAGCATAGAGGACATTTTCTTATACATTGTGTAAACTACATATAATTTTGAAAAAACAAAGAAAGAAATAACCTAGGGTTTAACTTTAATTTCTGATGTTATGATATTGGTTAATTAATAAGAACTAGGTCTTCGACAAATAAATGCATATATTAGTCCAATATTATTATAATTATTTGCCTTAATGCTGTCAGGATTTTCACACATTTTCTTATATATTTTGTAAATTAGATACAATTGGAAGACTTTTATACATAGCATATATTACTTTCTCACACTATTTGCAACTGTGATTATTTGTATGTAAATTTGAAGACCTATGGAACTATAAAAAGGCAAGAATGATTATCTCGAAATATTCTAAACAACTTATTATCTATATAATTTATTTTTTTTCTTGCAGACACATAGACCTGTATTTAGCTGATATATAATAACATGTTTCTAAAATATTGCTGAATTTCCTAAACGTCTTTTAAGCTATTAGCTTTATGGTCTGAAAGATACCTGGTGGCATTTTTTGCCTCCCATAGTTTAGCTGAGCAACATTTGGGTATATTGAGACAACCTAGAGGAATAAAGACACATGTCTGTTTCATTCTGCTATATGTCTTTATTAAAGTCCTTTCCATATAACACCCAAGATTCAGAATTTTTACAACAGAGATAGTATTACTCAACTAATTGTTAGGATGAATGCATTTCAAACTATATCTTAAGGTATTAAATAATACACAAATGCCAGACATTAACATTATTAATAAACTTATTCTACGCTTTTACACCATAAGAAAGATAGCTTAGAGTCTTTCTCTTACATAATTTTGTGTATTTTGTCATTTGTTATTTTGACAATCATGCCGTATTTTGAGAATCTTGAGTTATAATGGACAGGCAATTTGTTAAAATGGAAATATCATCGATTTTATTTAAAACGACTTACACTTTGGTCTTGGCTTTACTAAATACAAATATGGGCTTTGACCTATTTCTTAACTTATTTGATTCTTTTTTAATTTGTGAAATGAAGAAAATTATGTCCATTTTATAAAGCAATTGTAAAATTAGTTCCAAAAATTATTAAAAAGTCACATAACGTGTTTAAAGGTTGTGAAATATACTGCTATTTAGATAAACAAGAATCAAATCTAATTAGCATATACATATATGTTCACATGTATAAGGTTGATTTATAAAATAAACAGAATATTATTCATGTATTATAAGGTTAATTAATAACACTGTGTTGTAATTTTCTCTCATGATTTTAACATCATGAGAGAAAATTTTTTTACTATTTTATTCAGCTTAAATTATATCAATGTTTTTACTATTTTATTCAGCTTAAATTATATCATCAAAATGCATCTACATCTTTTGTTCTGTTGGTTCTCTTTTATGGTCATAAACCAGTTAACATTTAAATTTTAGTTAAAATAACTTTTATGTGCATTCTACCTTTACACAGTTGATCGAAGCTACAGAAATAAATATATCATGCATGTTCTCATTTTTCATTCATGACCATAAGTGTCAAAAAGGCATTTAAGGTGTCCAGAAAATCATACTGTTTCTCCAGTCCACTTTCCATTTTTCTGCAGGGGTATTTTATATAATCTTTTTCTTTAATCCTCTTGATATCATATTCTTTATCCTCAGTCTTGGCGAATGATCTTTGTTCATCGTGCACTCAGAAAATTAATTAAAGAGCCTTCCCCAAAAGTTTCCCTCTGTAATATCTGCTTATCTTCCCCACTGTGACCTGATCTGAGAAAGAGGATGAACTGTTTGTGCGCTGGCTGGCAACAGCCCTCCTATTACACATTATTTCTAACCCTCTCTCACTTGAGGACCCTGACTAGAACATTCTAATTTTTTTTTTCAGAACTTCAATGCTTCTCTGTCAAAATATTATTTCCATCAATGCACAAATGTGCCATGCTTGCCCCCATTAAAGAAAAATAATCTGTAGCCATTGCGCCATATCTTTTTTGCACTTCACAGCAAATTTTCCGAAAATAATTTTCTCTGCTTAATATCTTTAATTCCTCTTTTTCGTTTCCATTCTGTGCCCCTCACCTTACTTAAATCCCTCTTGTCAAGGCCCCCCAAAACGTAGGTTTAAAGCTAGTGGTCAAATTTTAGTTCTCGTCTTATTGTAGCTCGTAGTAGCGTCTGTTGTAGTTCATTACTCCCTCTTGAAAATGATTTCTTCGTCGGCTATGGTTTGTCTTCGGGCTTCTGAGACCCCGCACTGTGCTGCTGCTTCGCAGCCTCCATTCTGCTTTCTGTGCCTTCCCACAAACTCTCCAAACGGGGATGTGTCTTAAGCTCAGCTGTTGAACTTCTATCCACCTACGCTTATTAATTTAAAGAATTCATTCTTTATTATTTAGACTCTCATGGAACTAAACACTAGTTCTTTACTCACAACTTCCAAATATATATATATATATATGTCCCCTGCTCCTGCCTGAATTACAGCTTCTCCCCTGAATTCTAAAAACATGTATCGGACTTAGCTTCTTCAAATGACATTCTAACTGAACATGTGCCAAATAAAACTTCTAAATTTCATTTTCAAATTTTGTTCACTTACAGTATTTCTCCTCTCAATGGAAAATTCACACTCCATTTCCCCCGGTCCTGGTCCTTAAACTCTTTCTTTCCCTCTTACTCTCTCCTACTTTATAGTCAACCCATCAGAAATCCCATTGACTCTACTTCAAACTATGACCACTACTTGTCGATTCTGTTGCTTCCACTCAGTTTTAAGCCACTTTATACATAAAGTATTTCATATACATAAAGTCTAGTCATATGTATCCTAATACCTAGTCTATTCTTAGTCCAGAGCCCATGTCGTCTTATTAAATATAAGTCAAATTACACCGTGATCTGCTCAAAAACATGTACTTCTCTATTTTTACACTAGCTCTCTATTTCTTTCAGAATATTTACAAATTGTTAATGAGTCTCTGAAGAGGCTGGCAAGTCCTCCAACTTTGTTTTGTCTCTGTACCCCTCACTGTGCCTGTTTTAGCTATACGATCTCTTTCATCTTCTTCAAATATGTCAGACATGTTCTTCCTGACTGGGGAATCACCGATGTCAGTCTTACAGAAAGAGTCATCCTCCTATAAAGCCCACCTGGATTATCCTTACAAAATTAAAAACTTCTCTCCATTTCCTACAGCACTCCTAACATCTGTAAATTACCACCTCTAACACATGTAATTAAATTATTTGCTGTATTTATTGTTTGTTGTTTATATTCTCCCCTGAGAATGTAGGCTCCATATGTGTAGATGTTTTCTGTTATTTATTTTGTTCATTGATGCCTAGAACAGCAGCTAGTGAGCATTTAATAAAAAGTGTTGAATGGATAAATCATCAATGCCACTGTTATTATTATTCAGAAAACAGACACAGAGAAGGAATTCACTTGCCTGGAATAATACCAAGAGTATATAACAATATGTGACTGTGATTATAGCCAATTATATTACCACTTCTCAGGCCTTTAACGACTTCCCTATATTTGTAAGTTAAGTACAAGTGTTTTTAAATGAAATATTTATTATTCATAAGAAATAACAAGTTCTATCATGTACACTTCTGTTCTGCCACATCATCATCTAATACTGCTACACATACCATGTAATTTCCTTTATCAGCTTCAAACAATAGCTGTAACATACATTTGGAAATTGGATATGTGTAAGTTAGTGACATATTCCTTGAACAATATTAATAACACCATTTACCTATATTTCAACTGGCATCTTGTATCTGGGATCAAGATTAGCTGTGAGTATCAAGAATTTTGTATGCTCTGAGCCCTTGAATTTTTATTATACTTTAGCAAAATCTGTCCCATGTGAGAATATGCCACTTACGTTATACAGTAAAATTCTCACATCTTGTAGGAACATCCTAAATGACAGTTGTTTAAAGTCTCTCCTGTTTGTCCCAACTGGAAACAGTCACAATCATCACTGAAGCCCCACGACTTTTATGGGATGTATACACTTTTATTCTTTTGCATTGAAATAATATTTTCATTAGTATCACATTTATTCTTAAAAATTTATAAGGTATTCTCAGATTATCTACTATTTAGTAGCAGATGTTTATTTTTGCTCCCCATAACACCTAAGAGTACATTTTCTCAAACTAGGACTCTGTAAATATCTGTGGAATTGAATACATGCAAAAAGGGAAATAAATAAACTCCAGTTGTGTGGTTAAAGTAAGAAAATAAACTGGTTTATTTTAAAAACAATGATCGTGACCATCTGTTCTCTGCCTTATCCTGCTCAACCAATGGGGAATTCTGCATCGTGCAGTTCTGGCTCTAATCAAATACTCGAGGGAAGATTTTTGTCCTGCTTGCTACAAAAGGAGAATCATAAGTAAGCTGTATAATGTCCTGAACTTTATTTCAGAATTTTAGTGCGTGTTTAGTTGTTCCTGAGGAACTTGAGAAATCTCTTCTTTGGTCAGAAATCGTGAAAATCCCATGTACTTTTGGAGTTTTTATACCAGGGGTAAAGTAGGATTTTCAGGGACAACATTTTAAATTCATTGTGCTCAAAAGTAGTTGAATTCTTGTTTTAAAAATTACTAAAGAACTATAATGTACAATAAAAAGCTCACTTGTGGGTGGCACCTGTGGCTCGCAGGAATAGGGGGCCGGCCCCATATGCTGGAGATGGCGGGTTCAAACCCAGCCCTGGCCAAAAAAAAAAAAAAAAAGCTCACTTGTTAGCTTTGGCAGTTAGTTAAAGAAAATCCTGAAGTTTTTAAAACTCATACTTCATTGTTTGCCAGATTATTAGCCATGTGATGTGTGTGTGAGAGAGAAATATTCTGTTGTTCTTGCCTGTATCAGAAAATTCTACTTAGACTATTAATATATAGTGCTCAACTACATTCCTAAGAAAAATTTAATGAATGATGACCATGAATTGGGACGCATATTTTCAACTAAAAAGTGATAGATTATCATTTTAAATAAACAAGTCTAATACTCATTAATGTACCAACTCTAGTGAGCGTTTATTTACCTTCATCTGATATTCTCAAGCTTGAATATTACTGATGTTGGAGTGATGTATATTTTCTGTACTATCTTTTATCCTGAGCTCATATGCCATCCGAGTTTTGAAACATTCCTAAAGTGAAGGGAAAACAATTATAAGATTAAGAATTATTATGGCCGTAGAGTATAGCTTGAAGTCTGGTAAAGTGATGCCTCCAAATTTGTTCTTATAATATAAGCTTTCATTGGCTATTCTGGGTCTTTTATGGTTCCATATGAGGTGCAGAACTATTTTTTTAGATCTGCAAAAAAAAAAAAATGGTATTGTTATTTTCATGGAGATTGTGTGGAATTTGTAAATCACTTTAGATAGTATAGCCATTTTAACAATGTTGATTCTGCTGACCCATGAGCCTGATGTATTTTTCTATCTGTTTATATCCTCTGAAATTTATTTTCTTAGTGTTTCGTAATTCTGTCTATAGGGATCTTTCACCTCCTTTGTTAAGGTATTTTTATTTTCTTTGTTGTTCCTGTGTAAGGTACCGAGTCCTTGATTTGATTCTCCTCTTGACTGTTGTTGGTGTCTATGAAAGCTACTGATTTGTATACATTGATTTTGTATCTTGAGACTTTACTGGATTTATTTATCAATTCCAGGAGTCTCTTTGTGGAATGTTTGAGGTTTTCTAGATATAAGATCATATCATCAACAAAGAACAATACTTTGATCTGTTCATTTCCCATTTAGACCCTCTTGTTTGACTTACGTTACCCAATTTTTCTGGAGAGAATTTCTGACAATATGTTGAACACAAGTGATGAAAGTGGGCAACCTTTCTGGTGCTGGTTCTAAGCAGGAATGCGTTCTATTTTACTCCATTCAATATATTGTTGCCTTAGTTTTTCATATATAGACTTTATAATTTGGGGGAATGTACTGTCTTTGGCAGTTTTGTTGAGCGTTCTTATCAGGAAAGGGTGTTGAATTTTGTCACATGCTTTTTCTGTGCCAGTTGAAAGGATCAAATGGTCTTTTTTGTGCGTGTGCCTATTTATGTGGTGAATTATATTTATACATTTGCGTATGTTGAATCATCCCTGAAGCTCTGGGATGAAGCCCATTTGGTGGTGGTGAATTATTTTTTCGATGTGCTGCTGAATTTGGTTTTCTAAAATTTTATCGTTAGTTTTCATCCAGTATTCATCAAGGATATTGGTCTGTGGTTGTCCTTGTTAGTTGTGGCCTTTCCAGGCTTTGGTATTAAGGTAACATGGGCTTTCCAGAATGAGATGAGGAAGATTCCTTTCTTCTCAATGTTAGGGCATTATTTCTGTAGTGTAGGTACAAGCTTGTCTTTGTAGGCTTGGCAAAATTTGGGTATGAAATTATTTTGTGACAACCTGGATGGAACCAGAAACCATTCTTCTAAGTAAAACATCACAAGAATGGAGACCTAAACGCATATTCAGTACCCAACTGGAACTAATCAATCAAAATTTACATGTACACAGGAAGATAAATCTCAAGGAAAATCAAACTGTGAGGAGTACAAAGGTGAATTCATACTTACTGGGTATAGTGCACACTGTTTGGGTGAAGGACATGTACAAAAACAAAGTAGGTAAACAAAACCCAGGTACCCCTAATACTGTGACATTACAATAGAAAAAAATGATTTACTAAAAGACCTGTGCCAATTAAAGTGAAAAAGATTATGAAAGGTCCCTTAGTAAACACTATCATTTGTGGTAATAAAAAATATAATTTGTTCATCTTTTCACATGTATTTTTATTTTGTTTTAATTGTGTAATGATCAAATAATATTTCATTTAATAATTTTAATAAATCCATCATTTTAATGTGACTTTATTTTTGTAAAAGTATAGGTAAATCTTGGAGATACTGGGGGCTCAGTTCCAGACCACCACAATGAAGCAAATAGTGCAATGAAAATGGGTCATGGTTTGGTTTCCAAAAAAAAAAAGGAAAGAAAAAATTGATCTAATTTAGAAAACAAAATAATATATTTATGAAAGCCCTGAAGCATCTAATGAACCTAAGTTTGGGGTCTGGCTGCCGTTCGCTGTTTATATGACTTTGGACACATTCCTTATCCTTTCTAAGACTGTTTCCAATCTGTGATATAAAAAAATAGTCATTGTAGTGGTGATTAAAAGAAGATAATTTATATAAAATACAAGGAACAAGTATACAGTAAGAAATATATGTAATTTTTATCATCATTATTAAGAAATGTATAAATTCCTTATCAATTTAAAATACTAAGAATTAAATAAAAAACAATTTAAACCATTGCTCTCAATGGTAAGGTTCTGCAAATTCTAAAGCTATGTTGGGTTTACACCGTATTTCCTTTGCTCATTTCCTATTCCAAATTTTAAATGTCATTTCATCTCTGAATGCATCTTCTAAGCAGTTTTGTATTCCCTATTTCTTTGAGTTAGAATTACATATTTTCAAAACACAAAGCCTTTTTAGAACTAAAAAGGCAATGCCAATTTAAAACTTTTACCATAAGTGAATAAAAACAAAGATGTTTAAAACTCTTCAGGACAGAGTTAGTTTCCAAACTGTTGTATAAACTTGTGACGAGTATAAAGATTTAATAGAACATTATATCTAAGGTACCACTAGCTTTACATTTTATTAATGAATCTCTCCTAAAAGTGACATATTTTTATCTGTGCAAAAATTCATTCTTTGCCATTTGATATTTGATTATACGTGATTTTCAGGTAAGACACTATCAGGGATTGTGGTTGTATTTAAAATAGAATTACTTTAGAAATGGAAGAGAAGAGGGCGGCACCTGTGGCTCATTGAGTAGGGCACCTGCCCCATATACCAAAGGTGGAGGGTTCAAACCCGGTCTTGGCCAAACTGCAAAACAGAAAAATAGCTGGGCATTGTGGCGGGCACCTATAGTCCCAGCTACTTGGGAGGCTGAGGCAAGAGAATCACCTAAGCCCAGGAGTTGGAGGTTGCTGTGAGCTGTGTGATGCCACAGCACTCTACCTAGGGCGATAAAGTGAGACTCTGTCTCTACAAAAAAAAAAAAAAAAAAAGCAAGAAAAATGATAAAATAACGTAGCTTTAAAATTTAGTAAAATAGTTGCATTTATTTTCTTCTACTATACTCAGTACATTAGGATATCTCTTCTCTGATTTGGCCTTATTTTTTAGTAAATAAGTGTAATACTTAATAGTAATGTCACTGGAAACTGCACAAATTCCATGCTACAATTATTGGACTTTATGCCAAGTACAAATAGATTACTAAACTTCTTTCCTTCTATGGATATCCAGTTAACATTATTTCATAAACTCTATTTCATCAACTAAGGTTTTGCTATGTCTCATCAAGTTTTAATAATGTTTTTTTCTTCTACTTTCCTCTTCTCCACACTCGGCAGCTTTGTTCTACAACGTGGCAATATCAATGTGGTTCTCAGTCACAATGTAGTTTCTAATTCAACCATTCTTCTCTGTATGCATTTGTATCTTCAAAAATTATGCATAATTTTTGCAGGCAGATGCAAAGGAGTTTATGTTACAGTAACAAAGCTGATAGTTTTGAGCACCAGAAACATTGTATTTCTTAAATTCTTTGGCTTTTGTATCAGTGAAAAGTTGTAGTCTTTATTGGTACAAGTATCAAGTATTTATGAATGTTTAAATTCTTTAAAGCGAGAGTCATTCACTGGTAGAAATAAGTTTTAGAGATTCTGGTGCTAATTACACATGCAGGGAATATTCTATACTACCCCAAGAGGCACTAAAGCAAATATTACAGGACCATTTAGAACTTAGTGCAGGTACCAGAATAGCTTCCCAGGTTTAAACAATAAAAGTTGTTTTACAAAGTTTGTTTACATTCAGAGAACTTCAAGAGATATCACAAATGACTATTATGTACATATGTTTATCAATTCAAAAACATAACTCCACCCTACCCCCCCCCGAAATATGCCATATTTGAAACAGTGATTTTTCAAGACAGTGGACATCATTTACCAGGGGACAATGATGTTTAAGACAGGAGAATCACCTAATGAGAGCAGTATAGTGGTATAGATTACAGCCTTTAAAAGTCACAGTGCAGAAAAAGAAACTTTAGATGGAGTCTAGTAGATTACACTAGTTGAGGAAACAATGCTGACAATTCAGAGAAATTAATGTGGCTAGGTCAGGTTCCAGAAAGGAGAAATCCTTGTTGGGACAGAGTCAGGACAAGGAGCCCTGAAGCCCTAAAGAAGGTTACCCATGAGTATAAGAAGGTTGATGAATTGTATAAACACGCGAACAAACAATTCAGAGCCGGAGGGAAAAAGCACAAAATAACTAGTGGCTTGGACTTGCCCAAGATTAGAATAGTGCTTGTTCCCACCACTCATGTAGGAAACATTCCTTAGAATGATCTGGAGCCATCCAACAAATGATAAAAATCAAGACCTGGACGTTTCAAGCTCCTTCCAAACAGGTTAGCCATGTAAGGGAAGAAGGGCTAGTCTATTTGCAGAAATACAAAATATCCAGCACTGAATAACATAAAATTTACAATGTCATAAATTCAATCAAATCTTACCAGAAATCCAGTGAAGCAGGAAAAGACAACTAATAAAGAGAGAATAATCAGTCAATTGAACTCGGCATAGCTAATATCAGAATTAGCAGACAAAAACATGAAAACCATTATTATAACTGTATTTGTCCGTGTGTACAAAATGTTTTTCTTAACTAATTATTTATTTATTTATTTTTCTTTTTTATTAAATAATGGCTGTGTACATTAACGTAATCATGGGGTACAACATGCTGGTTTCATATACAATCTGAAATATTTTCATCAAACTGGTTAATATAGCCTTCATGGCATATTCTTAGTTATTGTGTTCATTCGTTTATATTCTGCATTCAGTAAGTTTCATCTGTACCCTTCTAAGATGCACCGTAGATGTGGTCCCTCCAATTACTCTCTTCCTCAACCCATCTTCCCCCTTCCCCTCCCCTCTCTTGCCCCTTTCCCCATATTCTTGTGCTATAATTGGATTTTAGCCTTCATATGAAAGCTATAAATTAGTTTCATAGTAGGGCTGAGTACATTAGATACTTTTTCTTCCATTCTTGAGATACTTTTCTAAGAAGAATATTTCCCAGCTCCATCCATGTAAACATAAAAGAGGTAAAGTCTCCATTTTTCTTTAAGGCTGAATAATATTCCATGGTGTACATATAGCACAATTTATTAATCCATTTGTGGGTCGATGGGCACTTGGGCTTCTTCCATGTCTTGGCAATTATGAATTGGGCTGCAATAAACATTCTGGTACAAATATCTTTGTTATAATGTGATTTTTGGTCTTCGGGATATATACTTAGTAGGGGAAGTATAGGATCAAATGGCAGGTCTATTTTTAGATCTCTAAGATGTTTGGAGAAAACTTAGAGATCTAAAAATAGACCCGTCGTTCAATCCTATAATTGCCCTACTACATATATATCTAGAAGTACAAGATGTTAAGTAGAGATACGGAAGATACAAAAGAATAGACCAGTAGCAACATATAAAAATTAAATTACAATGCATGAAGTTTAAAAATATACTCTATGAGATTGCTTGCAGATTAGACAGTTCAGATATGAATGTGCAGACAGCAATAAAAATTATTGAACATGAAAAGAAAGAAACATTACATTTCAGGGTACACCTGTAGCTCAGTAGGAAGGGTGCCAGCCACATACATTCAGGGTAGCAGTTGTAACCTGGCTCAGGCCAGCTAAACAACAATGACAACTGCAACAGAAGAAAAAAACGTAGCGGGCATTGTGGTGGGTGCCTTTAGTCCCAGCTACTTGGGTCTCTGAAGCAAGAGAATCACTTAAGTCCAAGAGTTTGAGGTTGCTATGAGCTGTGACGCCGCAGTACTCTACTGAGGGCAACATAGTGAGACTGTGTCTCAAAAAAAGAAAAAATTACATTTCAAAGGATGAAAGTGGTATCACTAAAATGTGGAACAAATTTATGCTAACTAATATATGCATAAATGTAACATCCAAAGTGAAAAAAAAAGAACAAATGTTTAAAGATATAATGGTTGAAATGTTTTCAATTTTGAGAAACACTGAAAACTCAGAGATTTAATAAGCTCAACAAAACCGAAGTCCAAAAGAAATAAGAAAAAAACGCCAAGGAATTTCATAATCAAATTACTATAAATCAATTTTGAAGAGAATATCTTTTAAAGGATGGAGAAAAATACATATGAAGTAAATGGAAACCAAAATAAGGATAAAATATTTTTTGTAAGAAAAATGCAAATGATAAAAAATGCTTAAAAAATATTTAAAGTTGGGAAAAGGAAAAAGTAAAAGAAATGTTTTCTTAGAATTTTAGACCGAGCAAAAAAGAAAATATTTCCTAAAATAAGTAAAACCAAGAGAACAAAACCTGATGTAATTCACTGCCAAATATTCACAGTACAAGAAATGTTAAAAGGAGTCCTCATGCAGAAGATGAAAATACAGATCTACACAAGACAGGTGGAGTCTAGAAAATTTTGATTATGTGGATAAAAAAAAAGAGATTTTGATATTAACAATTTAAACAAAAATAATAATGCTGCATTAATATAGGTATAGATAAAATATGATAAAATAGCATAAACTTTGGAAGAAAATAGTTTATGGAATACTATTTTAAATTCCTTATTCTACAAAGTAAGTGCTATAATATCACTTTAAGATAGACAATGATAAGTTTAAAATGTATGAGCCTTAAAGCAAAGATAGAGTAATGATCTGTTAGCAGAACACAACCCACTACTGTCAATTTTGCTATTGGAGAAAGAGGTCCAGGTGTGAAGGAATATAAGCAGCCCTAGAGAGTGGAACAGGAAAGAGACTCCAGAAAGAAATCCAGTCCTACTGACATCTTGATTTTAGCCTAGTGAAATACATTTCTTACCTGCAAAAGTGTTAAGATAATTTTCTTCTATTGTTTAGGGCCCAGGCATCCTCAAACTTTTTAAACAGGGGGCCAATTCACTGTCCCTCAGACCGTTGGAGGGCCAGACTATGTTTAAAAAAAAAACAACTATGAACAAAATCCTATGCACACTGCACATATCCTATTTTGAAGTAAAAAATAAAATGGGAACAAATACAATTCACACCAAATCATGTGGCCCATGGACCGTAGTTTGAGGACCCCTGGTTTAGGCCCTTAAGTTCGGTGGAATGTTGCAACAGAATAGAAACACATAACAGAAAACTAATGTATGTCATTAACAAGAAAGTAAATCAGAATCATACAAATCTGTTTAATTCAGAAGAAGGGCTAAAATAGAGAGAGGGGAGCCAAAAAAAGAGCCACAAATAGAAAAAAGAAATAGGAAAGATAATAGGCCTAAAATTAAGCATCCTTAAATTACATTAAATGTAAATGTTCTTATGATATACTACATGAGAAGTAAGAAAATCAATATGCTTCTTACAGTAAGTGCACATTAAAACCCAATAATGTAAACATTTCAATAAAATGGATTTAAAAAGACACATCATGGTAGCTCTATGTAAGTAATCTCTTAATGAAAAAGAGGTTAATTAATCAAGGAGACACTGGAGTCCTAAATGTGTATTCCCTTAATAATGGAAATTCAAAAAACATGAAAAGAAAACCCACAGAACTGTAAGGGCAAATAGAGAATCCATAATTTTTTGGAGATTTCAGTAATCTTTTCTCAATAATTGATATAGCCTTGTTCAACTTGTTGATATGCTGTTTAGGATATTGCATCCTCACTTATAAGTGAAATATGTTTGTAATTTCCCTTTATAA
>CAUYRH010149092.1:0-19140 GCA_963574655.1 Perodicticus potto
TGTGTACAATAATTCAGTCATGGGGTACAGTGTACGGGCTTCAGATACAATCAAAGATATTTTCATCAACCTGATTGTGATAACATTCAAGAGACTTTCTCATTACTTTGTGAGAACAATTTTGATCCGTATTTAGAAGTTCTAAATTATTTATTTTTTAATTAACTTTATAATCGAAGGTGAGTGTTTTGACCTTAGGTAGTTCAACTTCATGTCATAATTCAGTCTTTTGTCTTGAGATTCTATAATTCTTTGGGCCTCATTAATATTATCATTTGTGTCCAGTAAAGAAAGAAAAAAAATATGAAAGAACTCAATGCCTACCATATGAAAGTGAAATGTGTCATTTCCATTCACATGTCTTGAAAGATTAAGTAGAATGTATAGTATTGCTTGCCTAAAAACATCAAAGAACAGAGTTTGGGTATGCCAGAGCTGCTTGAAATTAAAAAGGAAAAAAGAAAATTGCTGGAGGAGGGCTTTCAATGAAATGATTCCAAACAAATATGGGTCTAGAGAAAAAACAAGAATCAATCCTTTCACAGGGCCCAGATCTAAGCCTCCAAGATCAGGTGATCTGCCAGTAATTCAACTGTCAGTCAGGACAAAACTCAGTACTCTATAGATGAAGATAAAAAAAATCCAGAATCTTCTTGATTTATCATCTGTGATACCTGGGTTATGATAAAATAATTGTTACACATCATACTAATCATGACAATGTGATCTGTAGTAAAAAAGTAGTCATTAGGAACAGCTCTATTGACACTCAACATGTTGAAACTAGTGGACAAAGACTTTAAAATAAATATGATAAATATGTTTTAAAAGCCCTTTCATAAAATTTTAATATAATTGGTTAAAAGTTGTGGCATTTTAGGAAAGATATTAAAACTGTAACAATAAATCAAGTTAATATCCTAGAACTGACAAATATAAATATATGTTATCTTAAATTAAACAGGAAATCACTGGATGTATTAGTAGTACATTTAGGAAGAAATGCCCTCAATAACCTGATATACAATATCAAGTGACTATCATATGTTAATTGGAGTCCCAGAAAAGTAAAAAAAAGGATGAGTAAGGCAGAAAAATACATAAAGAAATATGTCAAAAGCATTTCACATTTAACCAGAAATAGCAATTCATACTTCCAAATTGTTCAGCGAACTTCATTCAAAATATATGAAAAAAACCCCACATCTAAGCACATAATAAATTGCTGAAAACAAAAGATAAAGAAAAGCATTCTAACAGGAATCTAAGGAAATTTTTTTTTGTCGTATATGAGGAATGTTGGCTAAATTATTGCAAGAAAAAATGAAAGATAGAAGTCAATGTAGTGACACATTTGACATGTTGATAGAAACAATAACAAAAACAACTGTTAACTAGAATTATCTATTCAAAAAAAACCCTTAAAATTGAAGGTGTAATAAAGACATTTCCAGACAAAGTCAAGCATTTTTTTCCACTCTACAAAATTCTAAACTAAATTATTGAGGCAGAAGGAAAATTCTAACAGATGAAAAGTCAGATGTACAGAGAGCAACGGAGTACACCGAAAATGGTAAATATGGGGGTAAATGAAATAAAAATACCTTTCTCTGCTTTAAAAATTATTTAGATATCAATGTGACAACTTAAAGCAAAAGTTGTAACTATGTATTTCTTGTTTACATCATATGTAGAAGTAAAATAAATAACACTTAGAAGAAAAATGGGAGAGTATAAATGAAATTATGTTAGTGGTGTCCTTAACAATACAGATGATGTGGTAAGACAATGATTAAAAGTATATTACATGAAATTAAGAATAGATATTGTAATCCTTGGAGTAATTAGTAAATGATAAGTAAAGCAAAGAGGCATAGATTGATAAACGTGATAAAGAATAGAATGAGATAATAATCATACCTGATTAACTCTAATGAATAAGGGAAATATGTACCACTGTAACAAATAGCAAGATGGTACTTTTAAACTAAATTATGTTAGTAATTATACTAAATATAAATGGAGTATAAATATTATGATTAATATGTGAGATTTTTCAGAATGAATTTAAAAATTTTTTCAAGCATATGCTGTTTACAAAAGACACAATTTATTAAAATTCAGAGAAGTTCAAAGTAAAAGGATAGAAAATATGCCAGCTATGCAAACTGTAAACAAAGGTTAATTAGTATTGTTTGCATTAATATTAAAGAAAGCTTCAAGATAAGAAGTATTGCAAGAGGCAAAGAGGCACACTTCAAATGATAAAAGAATCAATTTGTCAAGAAGACATGAATGTGTATCTGCTTGATAAAGGAGCTTGAAAAGTATTGATAAATCTATAGGAGAAATAGACAATTATAGCTGGAGTTTTTAATACTCTTTTCTGAGTATTTGATGGAACACTATACAAATAAGCTGTGGAATATTTGAATGACATTATCAACAAGTTTGATCCAATTGACAACAAAAGAAAACACATTCCAAGAGCATTTGATAATTTCCACCAAGATAAAGCACATACTATATTATAAAAGTCCAATCTACAGGAGAGCCTCTCACGTCAAGAAATTCTCCCTATCCTGCCTACATTCTACATTCCATAGATTGAATATGCTCACAAACCTATCCTACATCTTTTCCTAATCAGTTCCAATTATATTGGTAGATCCTGACTTTCTTTTGGTATTTTAGCTTATTCCTCCAAGAAAAAAGACTGCTGTCTCCAGCTCCGGTGATAATGAGAATCAAACGGAGTTATTTTCCCAAAGGCAATGAAGGGAGTGAGGGGAAGGATCTGAGGAAGACAGGATTAGTCTTGGAAGACACAGGTGAGGTCTTTGGATGGTTTCTAGGAAGGGGAGGCAGCTGATCTTCCCCAGCCAAGGGTGAAGCTCTTGTGGTGCATCTAAAGGAAATGGGATAGTACAAGATCCTTTGGCTCAAATGTCTCCAGCTCTCTTCTCAGGACCTTGACTCTGGAAACTTGTCAAGACTGGACTTTCAGTCTTCTTTATTATTTTCCACCTTTATTAAACTCCATCTGATTTTCAATATTGTCTCCCCTGTGGCTAAAGGAGATAACTGTTTCTTTCTTGCTGCCATTCTGGAGGCCTTTTGGTCAATGATATTTATTGAGTTGACAGTTGGCTGATCTTAGCTTGGTGTTTTCTTTTTCCCGGTCTTCTAGAGCAGTTAATAATGGCCAATCCTTGTAATTCTCATCTCCCTCTATTATTCATGTGCCATTGGTTCAGCATAATCTAGTACTAGCCTACACATGTACCTGCCTCAAACACACATCATGTGAACTTCCTGGTAATCGTTATATAATTGTATTGCATACTATTCCAATTATGACTAGCAACAGGGTTCTTATTGCCATCTGATTAGTGACTGCCTCAGCTCCAAATCTTATCCAAAAAGTCTGGAATTTCCAGGACAACATCCAGTACCAATTGTCTATTCCTATTTCTTCCTTAAAAGCAGAGCTAGGGATCAAGGCTTGCATATAGGATATTTATTTAGAGAGATATCCAGGAAGTAGGAATGAGAGCCTGAGAGCCATACAAAGATAGATTATCAACTTAACTATATGCTAGAGATAACTGGTAGTTTGCCTCCCTGAGGACACCTGAAAAGCTGCACAGACTAAACCCCAGAAAACACCTGACTAGAGGACAAATTAGGGAACTTGTGTTCAGGGTTATAGATTATGTGTGATAGTAAGAGTTCAATACAGGTACTAGTATAGGATTTGGAAGATGAGAATATTAAATTTATAAATAGCACAAAATATAAACTCCTTTTAACTGCCAATCAGATACCCCAAATAATAAGGGACCTACTGAATTTGACCAGGAGAATAAATCCATGAAAATATATTTTATTTTTATTTATAATGCTGGAAATGACATTTTTCTTTAATAAGAATTTTTTTTTTCAGTCCTAGAAAATATCAGCAATTCTGTTTTCAAGCATTGGCTCTCCATCATCTGCTATTTCTCTCTAGAAATTATGCTGAAACTGCTCAGTTCTACTCTGCTATATTCTGAACAGTATCATTAGATCTATCTTCAGTTCAAAGATGCTCTCTTCAGCTGTATCTAATCTGTGACTTACCCTATCTCTTACGCAAAGGGCCTGAAAAGAAAAATCCAGCGTGTGCTATATTAGGAATCTTAGCCTGCAGAGACTGATTATTTAGCTAGGATTCAGCCAGATGTAATATAGTGCTTTCCTCTAGGAGGAGGGTCTTTGTCTGCCCACTTTTAATATATTAGTTTTTGATTCTTGCACTCTGAGGGTGGTATTAATTTAGACGCCACTCTTGCAAATTAATGTATATAGGATAAAATTGATTCCTTCTACTTTCTCCCCACCCCTACCCACCACTGCCTCCACTGTTGCTAGGGGACTTTTACTTTTCTTCTCTTTCTTTTTTGCTTCCTGAATCTCTGACTAGAGACAATGTAGAGAAACTTTTTAGACTACTGCTTGGAAGTTTTCAGTCTTCTTCCATGGACGATAATGCCTTTTCAGGGTGACAGTTTCATGCAAAGTTCATGCAAAAAAAAACTGTTTTTTTTTTTTGTTTTTTTTTTTTTTGTCTCATGTAAACCCAAAGCTATTTTATCAACCCTGCAAAGGTATTAAACTATATCCTTATTCCCAAAGGACAAAAGTTGAGGTAAACTATTACTATAATTCTTTTTGATATTTCCTAGAGAATTTATCATTGTTTTTAGTTTTTGGAATTTAAAGTTCTATTTTTAATTTTGGCTTTTTGTAAGGGTAGGTGTTGGTTCAGACTGATAATATGTCAGATCTGAAAAATTATAGACTGGGCAAACCTTAAATGGTGCTCTATGGCAGATGTATAAGAGGTTCATGTTGGAGGGCAAAACTAGACACAGCAAGAAGGTGAAACAAGTGAAAAAATGGTTAAAATATATACCTTAGGCTCTGTGCTGAGTACTTTACATAATTTACATTTTTGCAATACACTGTAAGTAAGAGATGAGGATACTGCCTAAGAGCACAAAACTGATAGGCTACAAATCCTGTTTTCCATGATTCTGAAGTCAATTTCTATGATACCAAACCACCTTCCCTCAGTGACAAGCAAAAACCGGCCCCCACTAAGGAAAATGAGGAACAGGCATCTGTAATATATTTTGGAGCATAAGGGATTGGTGAGGTAAGATTAAGTATTTTAACTATAGTGTTCAAGGAAGGATAGAAAAAGAAGCTAGAAAAGGCAAGAGAAAAAAAGAAAAGTGGGGATAAGAATCTCTACAGAATAAAACTCCAGTCCTATGTTGCAGCCTTTCTCTGACACCCACTTTCTGGGTTTCCTGAGGTGTAACCTCCCTGTTGGATATTGAACTTTCCCATCCACAAAATGAGGGACAGCATACAGTCTAGGTCAAAAATACCATCCTTCTAAGACCAGGCTGCCAACTTCCTCATGCAGGCACAATGGCCAAAAACACCCAGCAGGAACTTGTCCATTGATTCTGTATCAGCAGGAAGAGAAAGGTGGAGAAACCACCTTGGGCCAAACTCGTTAACAGTTGTTTCATTAATCACAGTTTGTGTTTCAAATCTAAAGACAATCTGTCCAATTAACATTAAAGCTCTGGCAGCCATGAAGAGACCTTTAGGAAAAGGCAATTTGACACAATTGCTAAACAGGCTCACATTTAGAAAAGCTCCTAAACGTAACATTCTCCTGGTGACAGCTGGAGAACTGTCCAAAGGAGGAACACAGGCTGCAAGCACCTCCACAATTTGACCCCTACTCTCCTCCAGCATCAGCACTTTGGATGCTGGTTATATGCTAGCTGTCTAGAGCATGCCACTGTCACCCACACATCTGAGCCCTTGTTGTTGACCCCATAGCTCACATACTTTCTCAGTTGTTTTGTGGCCAAGTCAAATCCTCCATGTTACTTTCCCAGTAATATTTATTTCAATGAATAATATTTGAGGTTGTGTCTAAACTTGGCTTTGAATTTCCCTTTAATCAATCATTAATGTGGGCATGTTTTATGCAATACATGTTTTATGTTTTTAAGCAATAGAAGTACACAGCCAACCCTTCAAATTATACAAAGGGTGGTACAATGAGACTTAAATCTCTTCCCCTGCCTAACTTTCAGGCTTTTCCTTTGATGCAATCTCAGTTACTAATGCCTTGTCTTTTATTTCAAAGATGCCTACACAAATGCAGACATGAATAAATAAATAAATGTTTCCTATCATGCAAATGGTAATATATTATGCACACTGTTCTATGTCTTGCTGAGCAATTTATCTTAGAGATTGTTTCAAATAGAGTAAACGTGGAGTCCACCATAGGCTTAGAACCTTAGACAAATAGACTGACCTCTTTGAACCTCAATGCCGTTACATGTGAAGTGGCATAGCAAAATAATTCAGTCCTAACTATGGAGTGTATACTCTGGGTCCATACCTGCCCCCTAGGTACATATCACTTAGTACTTTGGGCAATATTGTCAATTAGTTACTGATATTTGTGGGTAAATGACTTTGTGTATTAGGAATACAGTGGTGGTAACTTGAGATCAAAGCACTGAGAGTTGCACTTGATGGGTAGGAGGTATGTAACAGGAGATCCTTCTTCCTTTTCTCTGAAATTTCATTGCAGTAATAAACTAAACTGCACAAGAGAGTACAGTAGGACCTCTGATAGTTGACCACTCAAGGGACTTTAAGAACCTGATCAACATACAGAGGTGGTCAACAAAGTGAACTAAGCCTACTGTCCTGATACCTACATGTTGCACGTCCAGTCTATGAAAATTAGGTCAACTTAGAGAGGTGGTCAATGCAGGCAGGTGGTTAACTATGGAGGTTCTACTGTATTTAATTTTATTCTGCTCCATTCATCAGTACATGTGTGTGTCTCTGTGTGTGTTCTATCCCAGGCCTAAGGCACGACTTAGAATGAGCCCTAGGAAAAATAATAAAGTCATTGAAGTTGCCTTTCCCTAACCCAGTGGTTCTAAGCCTTCCTAATGCCACAACATATTTTCATTGTTAAAAAGGGGTCACGACCCACAGGTTTAGGACCACTGCCCTAACCCAACATTTTAGAGAATTTGATGGGAATAGTACCAACATTTTAGAGAATTTGATGGGAATAGTAATTCAAGTACCAGACATAGGAGCTTTGGTTGAGGTCCCAGTTGTGCAGTTACTTTGAGCAATCTTATGACTTCTCTCAGGCTTTTGTCACACATCTGCATAATAGGAGTAAGTGATTGTTCCTGGGTAGGATTATTGTGAAGCCTAAATCAGATGATGAACACTTTAGAAAAAAGCACTTTAGAGGTAGAGTGGTTTTAACAGCGAGAAGATTATTGAGGAATTCAGCATTTGATTTTGATAAAATCAACCCCCTACATTGAAAATCTTGCCTGGATGCTTTCCCTACTTCTAACTTACTCCCAACAATAGGGACCAGGTAGCAAAAGACAGACAGTGAAAATAGAGATCCAGGCAGAGCTACAATGTGGCCTTTGTGTTCTGCCTGTTCATAAAAATACCAAATGTGCTGTTAGGGATATGGTAAGCAGGAGAACCATGGGAGAGAAGCAAGCAAGGGTCAGACAGAGTCCCAGGACCCTAGAAAGAGTGACTGATGTCATGGTGTATCCTCAGTCCTGAGTCAGTACTCTCTAAAGTATTCACAAAGGAGAGAGCAGAGGCCACTATGCTAGGAACATTCTTCATTGTGGGGTAACAACAGGCTACTTTACCAATGACGTTTTGTTTTGTTCAAATTTTTGGTGAGAAGTGGGGTATTGAGGGAAGGGGAAACTGCACCTCTGAGACTGCCTGGGATGTCCATGTCTTGCCCCAAACACCCTCAAACTAATGACATTTTTCTGTCCTACATAAGAATGGCTCAAGTAGTGTGTGTGGGTGTAGTCCTTTGGGAGGAGCACAGATGGACAAGTGAGAAGGGATAAAAGAGGAAGCCCAAAGCATCACTGTTGGCTGGTTTTCATAAAGGGCAGAGCATTCTGTTGCTTACTAGTAATTACCAGCTGTATGCAGCCACTCACCAGGCTGAGATGGCAGGTGATGGTTCCTCCCTCGCTCCCTCCTCTCTCTGTTAGATGACTCTCCTTGGGTGCCCTTGCCATTGTTACTGCAGGTTCCTGCTGGCCCTGCTATGATAGCAGACACAACAAGGGTGTCCTGTTGACTTTTTCTTTTTCCTGTGGAATACTGGAAAGATAAATAGGGAAGGGGAGTGAAAAGAAATGAAGAGGTCATTAGATATCGGGGGAGGGGATAACCTTTGAAATAGTCTTTTATGTTTGACACCTGAGTAATTCAAGCCTGTAATTTCCTCCATGAATGTTCAGTCTCTTCAAATAAGTCCCTTAATGACAGTGTGGGCGATAGATAGACACAGGGCAGTTGAAGCTTAAAATATATGCTAAGGATAAATTAAAAGCCATGTAACTGCCTAGAAGTAAGAGAGACAGTCAGGAGAGCAGAAAAGATGGGGTAGCAGTTCTGTCAGATGTCTGTTGAGATGCTGGAAAGATCTTTTGTTCAATCTTCTATTCTGAACACTATTCTACTGATTCTTTAAAATGCCTTCAGAATCTCTCTCCACTTCCTTTTGGCTCCAAAGCCACCATCCCAGCCTAGACCCTAATTACCTTGCTTCTTGGCAATTGCAGTAATAGACTCTCTGCCCCAAGTCTCTGCCCCTTTCAGTCTACCCTGCCGATGTCCATATTGAACTTCCTAAAATAACACTTTGCACATGTCCTTTTCTTACTTAAAAACTTCAATGATTCCCCCTTGCCTACAAAGTAAAGGGTAAAAATCTTATTCTGAAAATCAGTGCTGCCAAAACCTTAGACATTCTGTGTCTATGATGAAGGCTAGGGTTAGATCTTATTTCTGTCTACCAACTAATGTAGCTTCATGAGGAAAAGAAGGATTTATTCTTCATCACTGATCTATAATAAGCTCTCAAGCCCTGTGGTCTGACACCCCTAAACGGGGCTAACAGCAGCTGCTGCACTCTTCCTCAAGGGCCCAAGGGAGATGCAGCCAATCTTGAATGTAAAGCTGCAACTCCCTCTTGGGGAAAAATAGTGCTTTGGCAGAATTACTCCCAAACTCCCTCCTAGTTGCCACCATATTGTGCCCCACAAGGCTGAACTAAAGCTTCATGTGGGCTTCTGTGGAATGGCACTTTGGTGGAGCTGCTCCATATACCCTTCCAAGTTGCTATGCTTCCCTGTGTCTCTGGGGTAGAGCAGAAGCTATGGCAGGCATCCAGTGCCTTGACTTCCCAGAGCAGTCATGCCCCTCTGTGCTTAAGCTGAAGGGGTACTCTGACTACTGAAAAAAACCAATAATTTTTGGCTATTCAGAGAAGTCGTGTCTAGCTGGTGACTAAGTTGAAGGTAGCACCCTGCATCCCAGTAAATGGTGCCTTGACCACCCAGAATCGTCAAGTCTCCTGGGGACTGGTGCCTTGGCTGAGCTGAGCAACCATGCATTCTGGGGCTGAGACAATGTGGCACCCTATGACTCAGGGAAAAAGAACAGTGACTGAGCTGAGATATCTCATACTACAGTCTAAAAATCTTGGGTATTCTGCTTTCCTGGAGCTGAACTAGCCCCTTAGATTATGAATTGCTGAAATATTTCTCTCCTTGGGGAATAGTACTTGCTGTGCTTTCCCCTGCTCCTCAAGGCCCAAATGACAGATGTGGTTTGCCATTCTGGGGTACTTGCTGCCACAGAACATGACTTCACAGAGTCTGGGATATTTCCAAGACCAACCATCCCAGGAACTAGAGTCTCTGCTACATGTCAGGCCCCTGAAACCCAAGTTGCCACTGAGTACTATTAGTTAAGTTTTCCAAACTGCAGCCACATCCTGATCCCCAGGCCCAAACCCCCAGAGCACCCCTTCTTTCCTAGAGAGAGGCCAGTACTGTGCCTTTCTCTGATGGGTAGAATTATAGCTAAATCCCAGCTCCCTGGGACTAGACTACTTAAGGGTTTTCTCAGAATCGCAGATACTGCCACTGTGGGCAACGTATATCCAACCTTCCCACAAATAGTGAAACTTCACCTCAAGACCCAGGTTCCACTATAGGTTCATGAGATTCTGAGCCTAAAACCCTGACCCCACAGCTGAACTGAGCACCTATACCTGGAAGTCAATGTCACAGCCGCTGCTTGTAGAAGTCCTTATATTAGTCCTCATGTCAAGAGGGATCCCCTTGTTTATGCCTCTCTATTGTGTGAGAATAGATGGATCTCAAAAGCCCTTGACACAAAGGATATTAACAACCTATACCACCACTGCTTCTTGACACAAGTTTTTATAGCATAGGGAACTGAGCAAGTCACAGTCGTTGCTGATGTTAAATGTAGCTGAAGGAGCTACAAAGAGATGATACCACTGGACTTATCCAAAAACAGAGTTATCATACCCTTTCCAAGCAGTTCACTAAAGCCCAAATGGTGAAAAGGTGAAAGTTTTTCTCTATAAAAACCAGTCTAGAAAGTTTGGGAGAGGCAATTGTTCCACCAAATGCACAGAAATCCATGCAGAAACATTAAAAAACATGAAAAAGCAAGGATATATGACACCATCGAATGAACATAACTCTTCAGTAACAGACCCCAATAAAAAAGACATCAGTGGAATGGCCAGAAAAATGTTGAAAATAATGATATTAAGGAAACTCAATAAGATATAAGAAAATATAGCTAGATAATTGAACAAGTTCAGAAAAACAATTCATGATATCAATGAGAAAATCAGTAAAGAAATAGAAATCATAAAAAAGAATCGAACAGAATTCTGCAACTGAAGAATTCAATTAATAAAGTAAAACATACAATAGAGAGCTTCAGTAGCAGACTTAATCAAGCAGAAGAATGAATCTCTGAACTTGAAGACCGGTTGTTTGAAATTTCCTAGTCACGAAATAAAATGAAATAAGAATTTAGAAAATAAGGGAGAAATCGTGCAAAACTTATTGAACACAATTAAGCAACAAATATTCATATTATGAGATTTTCAGAAAAAAGAAGAGAAGGGAAAATGCATAGAAAATTTATTTAATTAAATCACAGCTGAAAACACCCCACATCTACACTGGGTGCCTGTACTCCCAGTTACTTGGGAGGCTGAGGCAAAAGAATCACTTAGGGCTCAGCGCCATAGCACAGTGGTTATGGGGAGAGATATGGACAATGAGATAATTAAACTCAAGAAAATGTAAATGTTCTGAAATAGGTTCAACCAAGAGGATCCTCCCTGAGGCACAGTATAGTCAGATTGTCAAAGAAAGGATCATAAAAGTGTAAAAGAAAAATATCCATTTATATATATAGACACCCCCACTAGAAAAACAGCAAATTCTCCACAGAAACTTTATAGGATCACACAGCTCTTAGAAGTAATGAACAAATTTATTGAGGTTGCAGGATAGAAAATAAAGATACAGAAACCTGTAGCGTTTTTACACATCAACAAGGAACTAGTTGAAAAATAAATTGAGGGAAAAAATAACATTTAGAATAGCTACAAAAAATAAATGAAATACATAGAAATAAATTTAACTAACTTGGTAAAATATCTCTACAAAGGAAAATGTAAAACAATATTGAAAGAAATTGAATAGATCACAAAAAAGAAAGATATCCTATGTTCATTAATTTGAAGAATTAATAAAAATTAAAATAAAAGAAATAAAAAATATATCAAAATCTGGCTTCGCACCTGCAGCTAAGTGGTTAGGGCACCCGTCACATATACCAGTTTTGGCACTTCAAACCTGGCTCGGGCCTACTAAACAACAATGACAACTACAACAAAAAAAATAACCAGGTGTTGTGGTGGGTGCCTGTAGTCCCAGCTACTTGGGAGGCTGAGGCAAAAGAATCACTTAAGCCCAAGAGTTTGAGGTTGCTATGAGCTGTGACACCACAGTACTCTACCAAGGGTGACATAGTGAGACTCTGTCTAAAAAAGTAAATAAAATAAATAAAAATAATCCAATTTGTCTATAAAATGATTGCAGTCTCTGTCAAAATACCAGATACATTTTCCACAAAAATTAAAAAAAAAACCAAATTTTCATGCAACCACAAAGAATTCTAAATACTGAAAGTAATTTTAAGCAAAAAGAGTAAAAGTGGATGCATAACATCATCAGACTTCAAAATATACTATAAGGATATGATAACTCCAATCACATGGACCAATGAAATAAGATACAGAATACAGAAATAAATCCATCCTTTTACAGCCCACTGATTTTCAAAAAAGATGCCCAGAACATTTATTGAGGAAAAGGACAATCCCTTTGTTGTTTTGGGAAAATTGGATATCACGTGTAGAAAAATAGAACTAGACCCATATCTTGTGGCATATACCAAGAAAGTTGATTTCATAGAACCAGAGAGTAGAATAGTGGTTTCTGAAGGTGGGGAAGTGGAGGTGAAGGATAGTCAGAGGTAGGTTAATAGATACAAAATATAGGTAGTTAGGAGGAATAAGTTCTTGTATTCTACAGCAAGTTAGAGTGACTATAATTAACATTTTTTGTATATTTTCAAATAGCTGTAGTGGATTTTGGACGTTCCTAGCACAAAGAAGTGATAAATGCTTGAAGTGATAGATATTCCCTTTACCCCTATTTGATCATTATATGTTGTATACATATACCAAAATATAATACTGTACTCTATAAATATGGACAATTTATGTCAAGTAAAAATTAGAAGAAAAGCAAAGAAAGAAGCACTAAAATGATATTTGTTGAATATATACATTAATTAACTTATTGGTGGTGTATGGCAGAATGAATCATAGCTACCTAATTATCTTTCTTGAAGGAAGGAATGGAGAAGAAAGACGCCGTATTAAACAGGTCCAAATTGTGGATGGAGGCCAGCTGCATTCACAGGCCTCTAATATCAGAACAAGGCAGTAGAAACTTGCTGGAGTTAAAGCAGAAGCTTAGCCAGGTGCTGTGGTGGGCGTCTGTAGTCCCAGTTACTCAGGAGGCTGAGGCCAGAGAATCACCTAAGCCCAAGAGCTGGAGGTTGCTGTGAGCTGTGACTCTACAGCACTCTACTGAGAGCAACATAGTGAGGCTCTGTCTCAAAAATACATAAATAAATAAATAAATAAATAAATAAATAAATATATGAATAAAATTAAAAAAGCAGAAGCTGAAGAATCCTTGAGGTGCAGGAGAGATATTGGGAACTGAAGAAGCCTGGAGCAAGACTGAGAAGGCTGTCAGACCACTGGTGGGTACCATTTGGGAAGGCAAGTATCTCTAAGAAAGAGACTGATGAATGGGAGCTCTGGAGACCAGGTAAGACCAGGAGAGTGAGCCAGTCAGGGGAGGGGCGTAACGTAACGTGAACCGGGATATGCTGACTTAATTCAAATAGCCATTATGAATAAATTACTTTATGTAGGTGGTGCATAGCATTTTGGATATTATGAATGTTCTTAGACTTGTATAAAAGCTGAAGACCTCTTCACTAAAAGAAAAATGTCCATATGATTTTGCATGCAAATAGGAATTGAGGTCAGTCTCCAGGCTAAAAAAACCTGGACACCTCACATTTGTGTCCATTTTTTTGTGGTTGTTGTCCATTAATAAATACTTTGATTTCAATTCTTTCTATTTTAAGGAAACTGAGGCGTGTCTTGCCCAAGTGAGAAGTAAGTAGGAACATACGTATTTAGAAGTAGAGGCCATGTTTTACGGTTCGAAGTTAATTGTTATCCATCTACTCAAACATCTGTGCCAACATTTTTGTACAGACCAGAAAGCTCTTTTACAAATATTGACTGAGTATCTGTTATATGTCAGGAACTGTTTAGGTGTTTGGGATATACTAGTAAACAAAAACAGATCAATAGTCCTGCCCTCATGAACCTCCAGAGCCAAATTGGGGTGAGTTTCTTCCCAGTCTGATAATGTACATGGGATAAGATTCTGGTCATTAAGTGCTTATCTGGGTATTTGATGCTTAGAGAAAAACCATGATCCGGCAGGCATCACGCTAGGTACGACTTGCCAAAGGCAGGTGTTTTGTTAATTAACATAAACATGCTTCATCCTTCATCACTAGCTAATTATGGACTTAATTCATTTTCATTTCTTTCTTTAGCATTTTTCTTCTACTTTAAAATCTTAAACTTGTCAATGCTGTGTGTGGAAACTTAAAATATTAAACTTGAACACTCTTTATTTTTGCATCTCCCCAATGGAAAGGAGACCCAGATAAAGCATCTAATTCATGGCTGTCCAGACCTGAATTAATAACCAGACTGAGAGTTGGGAGGCCTGGTGTCCTAGACCCACCTCTGTCTTTGGTAGTGTTCTTCTGTTTTCCCTGGGTCTCAGTTTCCTCCCCTTTGGAGCAAATGTATAGTTTCTGTGCTCCTTCTATGGATGTCTGAGAGTTTTTGAGCCTGCCGGGGAGAAAACCTTTCTAATTGCATGGTGTAAGACATAGATGGTGAGAAATAACTTGCCCCCACAATAAGCAACAAAGCTCTGGACTCTGGAAACCAAATGCTTCTTAGGTAAGTGGGCGTGTAGGAGGCAGGAAGGGTGGCAGACAGGAAAAAAAGCCCGATTTCTCATCAGAGAAGCAGGGCAGATCAGTGGGTTGGAGCAGAGAGTGCAACGTGTCTGGCCATATTTCATCCTGAAAAGGTCAGTGCCATGCCAAGCTAGGGCAGCAACATAGTGGCTTTTTGAAAAGTAGACAAACAAAGAGGCATTCACCAAGCTCTCGAGCATGAGACAAACTCGGATTCCGGGTATGTCATGGCAGAAAGGGATATGATTGCCTCTGGTCCTACTTCTTTCCTCTATTTTGCAGGTAGGGACATGGAAGTCTGTAGGGTAGGGTTGGGAGAGGAGACAAATGTCACAGACCTTGCAGTCAGAATAGCTGACTAGACCCCAAGACTCTTGAACACTGAAGGAATAACTCACTGTTTCGTAATTAAAATCAAACTTCACTCTTGTTCTGTTTACTTCTTTCTTTAATAAAATCATTATATATCTCTCATTTGCTACTTGCTTAGTATATCAGAATAAATAAAATGTTGTAAAAACAGCTATTCTGTCTTGATAGCATGGAATCTGACAACTTAAAAAAATGGCTGGTGTGACTCATTAAATCTTCAGCTAGGTTGTTAGAGTCACTTTGTAAATGGTTAAGTATTTATAATTAGATTTGATAAAATTCTATCTTTGGTTCAAATTTTCAATTTAAATATTCTCTCCTCTACTCACTACACTTTTACTATATTTTTCTTGCTTTTTACCTGGTCAAAGTTATCTCACCAATGCAAATAGCAAAACCTTCTACCCTGTTTGTTTCTAACATGTCTCATTTCATCCTCCTAACAGTTATTATGTTATTTGTCACCACCCTGTACAATATATCCCTTAGTCTTCCTTTGCCAACTCTACCTTGATCTGTTGAAATACTGTTATTGAGTAAAGCAGTCCAGGTAAGTCCACCTGCCTTGGACCTTTGATAACAAAGTAACCCTGGACAAATTATTTATCTATTTAATGCTCAGTTTGATCTTCTGATAAATGTAGATAAAGATAATTCTTGACTTTTAGACTCTTGTAGCATTACATAAAAATAATATGCACTGTTTCTTTGCACTTTTCTTTGTTCTGTGTCAGAGCAAGCATGTTGTATATCTTATTTCATTCACTTATAATCGCTTTTATTATTACCTCCATGTTACGGCTAATGTAACAGACGCAGGGAAATCCCCCACTGGACTAGGTAGTAGGGCAAGTGAACAACCGAGTCGTTCTCACTTGCAGAACCGTGTCTTTTTCTAGAGCATCACATGGATTACTATGTAGCGTTCGTTAACAACCAGGTTGATTGTGTGCCTCCAGAGGACATTTGGCAATATCTGGAGACAATTTTAGTTGTCAAAACTTGGCAGAGGTATTACTGGAATCTATTGGGGAGAGGCCAAAGATGCTGCAGAGCTTCCAATAATGCACAGGCCAGTGCCACCAAACAAAGAATTATCTGGCCCCAGATACCAATAGTGCAGAGGTTGAGAACTTCTGCTGGGTGGTATTCTGTTCTATGAACTTACCATAATTAATCCTGCAGCTGGATGTGATATGGTGGATGTGAAGGGGATTAGTAACCTCTCAATAAGTGCTGGGTGCCATCACATTACTGCAGCCTCTGGACCCACTTCACATTTTGCCTTCTCTTCTTTTGAGGTCATCACTGATAACTGCTAAATAATAATGGTACTTCTCTCATATCTTTCAATGACCCTTTCCTTTCTTTTGCCTTTGACACTCATTGTTTGCTAGAGTCATTTATACACATCCTTTGTCTTCTTTAATAAACTTCCACTTTCCACAAGGAAGCAGTTATGCTTATTTCCTTTGGTATCTCCCCATTTACTTATCTGGGGCCTGACCTGTTCTCAATGCATTTGAGAAACTAAACAATCTTGTGAGGAAAGGTGGTCAGGGACTGCTGGGTCTGTTTTATGACTGAGGGACCAGACTCCAGAGTGCCCAAGTTATTGAAGGTCCCGTGATTATAAATGATGGAGATTGTACTAGATCTTGCCTCAGAGTCCAGTACTCGGTTGTTTAGGTGTTATGCATACAAGTAATTGCAAACAACCAGACTGCAGCCCATTATTTTAGAAGTTTCTAAGTGCACCTTTGGATTCAAGAAGAAAAACTGAAATGAAAGCTGGTTACAACAGGTATTTGGTCCAGAGATTCCCGTTACTGGTTCTAAAAAAAAAAAAAAGTGGTGGAGAAGAGGTTACCATGAAGGTAAATTGGCTGAATATATTTATAGCAAGGAATCCAGGCACCTGAAGATGAGGCCTGAATATGAATTAGCAAGTTATATGGCATTGGTACCTTTTTGCTGCTTACTATACATATTTGTCAAATGGGGACATTATGTCCACCTGAACTAACCTATAAAGTTGTTGTGAGGCATGTATGTCAAGTACATTTTATTGACAAGAGTTATGCTTTCTAAGGTTTTTGCAAACATTAAATTAGCAGATATTGAACCAGTGCTACTAAGGGAAATACAGACTCGGTTCCTGCAAGCCTCTAGTCATAACATTCTCAATAACTGATCAATGTATAACCTTATTTTGTGTTTATTTTTGTTTAAAAACACCTTACTTAACATACATGGTCAATTTATTGACATTGAACTCTTGGCCAGTACAATTTTAACTTAAGTGTAAACAAAGCTTCCCTGGAATTCATATTTTCTCCTTAGAGCACATTATAGTCTTCTTAGGAACACTACACAGCATGTCAGCACTATTCTTTGGTGTCATCTTAAACAAGGAATTCATGAACAAAAAGTAAAAAAATGCAAAAATCATGATAGTAAATCCACAACAAAAAGGACACATGTTCACAGGATGAAGTGCAACAAGAAGGTAGAGTGTTTCCTTGTTCAACCTCAGCTAGGAATCTGCAGGTCAGACTACTCAAATGTCTACCTTTCCAATCATGTCTTTGAATGACCACAAAAATTTACTAGCATTGATTCTAGAGTTACAAATAAATTTCAGCAAGTGGAGAAATTTGCAAATACAGAAAAATGAAGAGTGAGTATTGACAAAATGTTTCTGATTGTATATGAAGCACCTTCTGCCCTATGATTGCACCAATGTACACAATTATGATTTAATAAAATTATTAAAAAAAAAGAATTTGGGTATCACTAAGAAAAGGATGACTGGTAATTCACAAAAACAGAAGTGGCCAATGACCATGCGAAAAGATGCTTACCATTACTAATCATCAATAAAATGCTAATTAAAATCAAAATGCAATGATTTTGACACCCATGACAGAATGGGCAAAAGACCGATGATATTAAATTTTGGCAAAGAGGTGGGGCAATAGGAATTATAGGTGCTGCCAATCCAAATCTAATGTCTTAAGGCATCCTGGAGAAGGTACTGAATATCAACCTTTTAAATGGGTGATTGTGTAACCAGAGAACATTGACACGTATTGACAGGTGTGTGTGTTGAGGAGCAAGATTTATGTGATATCTAACATGCAACATAAACTTAATAAATGGTAGATTTTTTTTTTAATTTTTAGGTATAGTTGTTTTCAGTTTGTAGATGAAAGGGTGAGGTTAAAAAACAAACATCTAAGGTTTAAGGTCACAGAGCCAGAAGTAAATACTTTTATTAGTTATCTCATTCTATGCTAATAACAACTCTGGTGAGTCTGTCCAGTTGCTTCCTCTTACTCATGAGCAAATTGTAGCTCAAGGATTTAAGTAACTTACCCAAAGACACATGGCCAAAAAATGGTGGAGTGAGTTTGATTTAACTGAGGCTCTGATGCACTTGCTTCATTTAGTTTTTCTGTAGGATAGGAAAGGTAGAAGAAAGATAAATCCTGAAGCACTGAGAACAGATTTTGCTTTTTAAAAATTTTCTCTATTCATGTACATGTGTTTATTTGGTTTCCACTTTTTGCCTTCACAAAATTAAAGAGGCTTAAAATTTAATAATAATAGCAATGTTTAAGATAAGGACTAGAAACAAAAACCTCGTAAAGAAATACAATCAGAAGAGAAATCAGATGATTGTTGCAATGAAATATTGAGCAATAATAATAATAATGCAAGAAAAGTAACATTCACATTGTCAGATAAAAATATGTCTATCATAGAATGCTTTGACTCTAAGCTTCAGTATGGAGTCATCAGTTAACTTCTTTTTTTCCCCCCCAAAGTCTCAAAAAATAGAGACTATTTATTTTTAAAAATAAAAATAGAAGATAGTTTCAAAAAACAGATAGTGCCAAATCTTATAGACAATAGAAAAAGAAGAAATACTTCAAAATCATTCTACTTAATCTGGATATACCTGATATTAAAATTAGAGAAAATATATTATTATAAAGGGAAATTACACACATATTTCACTTGTAAATGAGGATGCCATATCCTAAACAACATATAAACAAGTTAAATTAAAAATTAATGTGTAAGTAATGTACTTGGGTCAAAATCAAA
>CAUYRH010149093.1:0-14093 GCA_963574655.1 Perodicticus potto
AGTCAATAAGAGGCCTGGGGCCAGGTTTAAGTCATATGTTCATTGATTAAGTCATAAGCTTAAGTCATGTGTTTGTTGATTAAGTTATGTGCCTATATAAGCCTTGTTGGAAGAAATAAATTTGCTGAAATGCCTGAGCAAACGTCAGCCATTCCCTTTCAAATCAATCATTTCGTCTGGGGTGCTGCCTCTGCGTCATTGATCAGGGGGGCTAGGTGGCAGCAACAGGCTCTGGGGCCTGACAAGAATGAAGAAGACCCCTGTGCACTCAGGTCTCCAAGTGGCTTCCAGGAGATATTTAAAGTTATAAAAGCAAAGAGCAGAAGAGCATCTACAGAATGCTATTTGTAGGAGGGAGACAGAAGAAACCTCACGTGCAGCAGCCCTCCAGTGCAGAGAGAAACACAGGAAGAATGAACTGCAGAGGCAGGAGATGTGTCACCTGCGGCTGGGGTAGGAACCAACAGAGGACATAGTGGGAGGCAGAGGGTGGAGACTCAGGCAAGACTTCAGCAAGCAAGCTTTCTCTGGTGTGGTTCTGACTCTCAGAAACATGTTAACGTTTTACATACTCAAACATAAATAAATAACTAAAATTAATAAAAAGAACCAGGGCTTCTTGGAGAAATGGCTAGGGCACTTGAAGAATGAAAAAATAATCTTCAAATATAGAAGTAAACACCAGAGGCAACCCAAAGGAGCTACCAATGGCATAAGCTGGGGAATTTTGAGCAATACAACCAATGATAGTACTTAATTAAAATAGCTAAAATAAGAACTCACAAGTTTATACTGAAACAGATATATACATTATAAAAATATTCAGAAGAAAACTACAGCCATTAGAATTTTAAAAATCAGTGGACAAGTTCACCAGAAGCTTAGACACAGCTCCAGAGAAAATAATTACCTGATAATGATCTGGAGAAACGTCCCAGCACACAGAACAGAGAAATGAAAAAGAAAAAAAAAAAAAACACAGAAAATGTGGAAGAGACGAGGAGAAAATAACGAGGCCTGACTCATCTGTAGCTGGGATTCCAGAAGGGGAATGGAACAGACCGTGTTTGGGGGCAGCGTAGGGGTCCCCAAGATCACCTCCAAGTATGATGACTTGCTAAGAGGACTCACAGGATTCAGCATCTGTCACACGTCTGGCTAAGAAGGGAGAAATCAGCGAAGGGACAAGGCACGGGGTGGAGGGGACCCAAAGGAGACCATGCACCAGCTCTCGGGTTCCCGCTGGAGTCACACAGGACTGCTCGTTCTTCCTGCAGCACACTGTGAGTGCAGGTGAAATGTCTGCAGAGAAGCTCCATATAAAGAACTCCTATAAAAATCCATTTAGAAAGGCATCTAACCAGGGTGGGAAAGTGCAGAGGACCCGGTCAGGCAGTGCATCCCCAGCCTTCCACGTCTCCATACAAGGGCCCCTGGCCGTCATGCTCCGAGTCCTACTCAGATGAAGGAGACCAAGGAGTCTGCCGATTTCCTAAATCCCAACATGACGGAGCGGGCAATTCCCAAGGGAAAGAACCAGACCTGCAGACAGACCCATGCAAAGCTGACAGGTGTGGGGCCAGCAGGAAGCAGAGAGGCCACCAGCCTGGCGAGGAGAGCACATGGGGTGGAAACTCAGTCTCTGGGGTCAGGTTTGATTCGTTCCAGCGGGAGCCGTCTACATCCAGTAACATAAAACAGCCTCTCTGCTCTCGATGGGGAGAACGTGGGCATCGGCAGCGGCGTTTACTCCACGTCCATGCAGGCTGAACACTCTATGACGGTCTTCCGAGGCACACACCATGCTGTTCCCAGGGTTCCTCCCGGCCTTCCATACACATAACCTGCTTGTCCCCTGCACGTGTGTCTGTGCTTTATACACAAAAGGGCCCTCTCCCACAGCCAACTTTGCTGCCACATGGGCGACAACCCCAGTGGTGAGCATGCAGGCCCACTGCAAAGTGGGTGTGTCCCCCGGCCTCATTGCTCCAGCAGCAGACCAGGGCCTGTTGGTCAAACTGCCCACGCCCCCGACTGGCCTGGCCCTGCAGTGCCAGAGCAGCCCCACAGCCTGAGAGCCATGCTGCCAGGGCCAGCTCCAGCGGGCAGCTCCCACCTACTGTCCTGCCACGTCTGGTAGCAGCACAGGGTCCCACCCACCAGGGCACCCTACAGAGTGGCCTTCCCTGGAGCCCAGACCTCAGCTGTCACTCCAAAACTGTGGCTGGTGTGACCACTGTCTCTTCCCAGCTCAGAACCAGCCCTGTCTGGCTGCTGGCCCCTGCCTGGTCCTTGACAAATTCAGCTCATCCCATCTTCCTGCCTGTGGCCTGTTAGAGGCTCCAGGGAAACCTGCGCAGATTAAATGGCTGTAATAGACAGCATCCATTTCCGGCCAGGGATCTCAAGCCCTGGGCTGCTGAGGGCTGAGAGGTGGAGACAAATGAGAAGACCAGTGGGGGCTGCCCAGGGACTGACCAGAAGCCCTCTCCAGACGGAGGTGAGCAGCAGGTCCCAGATGACAAATGGGGTCCCATGTCATGCCTCCCAAATCCCACCTACCTGGGCAGGACTGAGAGCCCCCTCCCCCATTCTCTCCAGCCCACCCAGGACCCCAACCAAACTGCTCCCCAGGGTCTTGCTATGCAAGGCAGAGGCTGACCTGGCCCACCCACTCCCCCAACCAGAGCCACGCAGGAAGCCAGGAGCTTGCACTCACTGGGCCCTTCACAGCCCACAACCACTGGTCCCATGTTGCAAAGAGGGAAACTGAGGCCCAGAGAGCAGGGTGGGCTTACCCAGCACCAACCTTGCCTCCTGGTCCCAAAGTCTGTGCCTCTGGGAAAGAGACACAAGAGGCAAACCCAACCTACCACCCAATCCCATGCCATGGCTGGGGGTGTATAAGCCAAATGTCATAGTGCTCTGTGGCCTGCCAACCCCAAAGAGGGTACCAATGCGGGGACACCTGCAGAGAGGTGACAGGCCAGGAGCCACCCAGGTGCTGGCCACCCCTAACGGGCAAACAGGACCTGGGGCTTCTAAGCTGGTGACTTAAGAAAGAATTTTCTCTGCAGAAGTGACCCCTGTACCAAGATTCACTCATGTGTGTCCATGGAGCAGTGGGAGGGTAGATGAGAGGGTGGGGGGACGGCAGGGGCCAGGCCTAGCCTTGCTAAAAACCTGAGGGGCAGGGGCAGAAGTTTCAGGAGGGAGGGCCACATCCAGGAGCATCTCATGCCACTAACCCACAGCCCCCAGGGGCATGAGCAAGGTGCCTGGGGCCTGGGAGAGATGCCCCTGCCACCCCAGGGGTAGTCCCAGAGGTCCAATAGGTAGGGGTAGCTTTGCAGCATCAGCAGAAAAAAGGCCTCAGCCCTCTGGACCATCCTGCTGGGACGTGGGTCAGTCCCATGTTGCTGGGGGACCACATCCTAAATACAGGGGGCTGTCCAGCCTACAAGAGTCAGGCAGGGAAGCCAGGGCCAGGGTGGCATGGTACCGTGTGGCCCTCGTCCCACCACACCCACCCCCACTGAGGTACAATGATCCAGGTGTTCCTTCAACCTTCCCAACAGTGACCCGGCACTCAGCTTGTGTACCCGCCGAACCTCCACAGGTTCACCCTCTGTGCCTCTAGTGGGGAGCATGGACTGGGCCATTTGGACAGCAGGCACTGGCCTCCTATGTCCAGAGGTGAGAGGCCAATGCTGGGCAAGAGCTCCTCCCAGCCTGAGGACAGCTGCGTCTCACTGTCCTCACCAGGGGCATCAAGCCCTGTGGGTCCGTCTCGTAAAGGCTCCAACCCCATCACAGGTCCCATCCTCATAGCTTCCTCTGCCCAAGATCAGTCCTGCTGCAAACACACCTCCCTGGAGTGTGGGCTGCAGCACACGGATCTGGGGACACGGTCAGTCCCTGGGTGGTGCCCAGCCTGGCCCAGCAAGACCCAGTGCCAACCTCAGGCACAGATAAGCATATATCCTGCCCCCATCCCCAGGGGACCCCCAGAAGCAACTCAGCCAGAGCCCAAGGCAGGAAAGACTCACCCTCACCAAGGAGACCAGCTGGTCGGGGCCAGCAGGGGCCACAGGGGCAGCTGGTGCTTCTGGGCCAGACTTTGCCACCGGGTGAGGCCTCCCAGCACTTCTCAGACAAGAGCCCAGGAGGCAGCACCTGGGTCCAGAAGCTGCTGCCACAGGACAGGACTCTCAGGCAGCCAGGCCTGTGCTGAGCAGTGAGTTGGCTGGGGACGTTTGCTGCCACAGCACAGCAGCCCCAGCCACCTCCTCCCACTGGGTGAACACCACCCAGGTGGCACAAGTGGCCAAGGACCACGTGGTGTGGGCCTGCCCAGGGAGCCAATGACAACCCCTGGAGTTTCTCTGCTGGGCATATCTGTGGGGTCCCTAGGGACCCACAGCTGCTGCCCCAACCCAGGAAATGCCTCCTGGACCCACCACAAGCACCAGAGCCTCCCGCCTCCATAACACACCACTCAGCCAGCCCCTAACTGATCCACAGCTAGTGCCCTGGGGGAGGAGCTGCAGTTCTGCTGGATTGGGGGCCCCCACAGCACCTTCCCTGCACCCCCCCCACAACCAGAACTGCGAGACTCCCCATAGCACCCGGAGTTTAACAAGCATTTATTTTATGACTGACTTACTGTAATACCCTCAAGAGCACATTTAAGACCCCCCTGGAGGAGGGGACTGCTGCACTCACGTCTCCAGGCCATTAACAGGCACAGCCCCTCCTCAGCCTCTGGCTTGCCCTGCTCAGAATACATTGGATTGGGCTTCACAACTGTTCTATGCAAATCAATAAAAGTCTTTGCCACCTCATTTAAGTCATTGAATGGTTAAGCAGCCAAGCCCCATCCAAATTCTCACAAAGTCCCTGGATTGAGAGGGGCCACCCAGGAAAGCAGCTGGCCATCTGACGGCTCCCACCCAGGAGACTGGCCCATCAGGAATGCAGACTGACCCATGGCCTGACTCAGTCCCACAAGAACCCCGACCTGAGCCCCGACGGCCCAGCACAGGCTAGGGGAGTGTCCACAGACAGCAAGAAGAGAGACCTGGGCCAGTGACATGGGAACCCACAGGCCTGTTGTCCCACCACCCTTGCACTCCCCAGGCCCCCCATTTGCTCATCCTGCCTCCCAGAAGTGCTCGGTGTGCCTGGCCCCAGGCAGACCACTGAGGCTGGTCCCAAACACCAGAGCCCCAGCTCAGAGAGGCCTGCCCCCCTCAGCCCGGCCACACACTCATCCCTGGGCACTCCTGCCCAATGGGGGAAATGGCCCCGGCCTGCAGAGAAGATACCTCATCACTGTGCCTCTCTCGGGCCGGGCTCCCGGCAGAGCCTGTGGGGAGGTGCAATTACTTCCCAGTTAGCAGCTCGGGGCCCTCAGAGCTCAGACCCCACCCCCAGGGCTCAGTCCCTGAAAGCTAAGAGATGACGGCATTTGAGCCCCTGCGAGAGGAGTCAGGACCTGCCGGCTGATGGGGACGGGGCAGAGGGACCAGTAAAGCCAAGCAGAGAGGTGCAAAAACGTGGCCTCCATGGTCCCCGGGAGGCCCATCCAATCTCTCCAATGCTGGGAGATTGAGAGGCATCAGGGCCCGGAGAAGGGCCCATCCTGGCCAGCTTGGGCTGCTGGATACCATGGGCTGGCTTAGGCAGCAGATATCCACGTCTTGGGGTGCTGGAGGCTGGGAGGCCACAACCAAGGTGTGGCTGCGGCTCCCTGGTGAGGCTTCCTGCTAACAGAATCCGTCTTCCCACGGTGTCCTCACTGGGCCTCTCCTTGGTCCACACTGGCAGGGAGGGAAATCTCTGTTCTTGTAAGGGCACTAGTCCCATCACAGGGCCCCACACTGTGGCCTCTTCTAAACCTAATCGCCCCCAAATGACATCACATGGGGGTTACAGCTTTAGCATGTAGATTTGGGGGACACAGTCGCTTGGCCCAGACTGGAACACCAGGCTAAGGAATCAGCCTGGACCATCCAGTGAGGACAGTCAGCTGGACACACCAGACACATGGCCCAGCTCCGCTTTAGAAATTCCCTCCCAAGAAAGAACCTGCTGGCCCTAAGCCATAACCTCTGCAATAGAACCACCACCATCAGCAGTGCTGCCGAGGTCTGCCAGCCCCGGGGACTGGGGGCAGCCATGCTGACCCTGGACTGGCAGCCAGTTAGTCAGAAGTAGGAGTGCCCTGGAGCCCCTAACTCGCAGATGGCATCTGGGGGGACAGTTTTGTTGGCAACACGCCCTTTAACCTGTGGGTCTGTGAGACCCCTGGGTGGTTTGTGCAGCAGTGGCATGTGGTTCACCAGCCCTGGGGGTCAGCAGCAGGTGTGGCCACACTGGCCTCAGGCAAGTAGACCTGGACAGGCAGCAAAAAACAGGACTGAGGACCTCGTCCCGGCTGCCTTCGGGAGCCTCCCTGCCATGCTCTGCGTGACTGAGGAGGCACATGGACGGGACCCGGAGGAACGATGGCTCACCTCCTCAGGAACCCACCGCCGCCCTCACACCGCTGTGCCCTTGGCTCCGTGTGGAGAGTGCACTGCCAACAGTGCCGAGTCCCAACTTGATTCTGGGGAGGCCAGTTCTGAGCACAAAGGCACTGGGACTTCCTTACTTGCTCCTTTCTGTTTTATGGATGTATAGGCGTGAGCCATGCGGAAACCCGAGGATCATACAGGAGCCCTGCAAGGGAACCGACGCAGAGCCTCCATGTGACAACGTCCAGTCAGCACTTCATGGGCAGCATCTCAGGCCCAGAGGATGCGGTGGGAACACACAGTGGCCTTCCCAGGGCATTAGAGAAAATGGTTCACCAACACGCAGTCCCGCAGGGCTGTCCAAGACGGCAAGAACAACTCCCGCCAGATCTCCAGCGTGACTCACCGAGGCCACTGAAGGGCTGCGGGACGGCAAATCACACACATTATCTCAGACACAGAAAATCCATGCAAAGGTATAGACCTATTCATAATTCCTAAAAACTCCCAGGAGGCTGCAAATAACAGAACACCCATCGCCTGATAAAGCCTATTTTTCAAAGACCTTTAGGAAACATTAGACTTGAGAGAAATCTAAGACAGGATCTCTCTGAGATCAGAAGACAAGAGTGTCCCTTATCCCTGTGCAGCTTGACATAATCCTGGAAGTCCCAGAAAACACTGCAAGACAGGGAAAAATGGAAAGAAATGAAGTAAGGGGTGTAAGGATTGGAAGGGAAAAGATAAAACCGTCACTGCCAGTGGGTACTGCAGCCATCTACATGGAAAGCGCAGCCCAGTCAAATCGCCGGAACAAGCAGCATGACAAGATGAGCCTACCCAGTCGATGATGACTACCTGCCAGCAAGAGTCAGGCAGAAAGGGATGCTGCTCATGGCAGGGCCAGAGCGGTTACGTGATAGTTACAAACTACCAAAGAATGGACTGGGCTTTTGGAGGGAAAATGTTGAAACTCCATGAAATGAAAGGAGAAGGTGCCACAGTGAGACGTGGGGTGAGTCCAAAGGGTACAGCCCTCGGTGTTCCCAGACAAGTTTCCAGGTGGAGTTCCGCACATCTGAGTTCCAGCAGGACCATGGGACAGCCTCGTCCTGAGCGTGCTGGGCAAGAACAGGGCCCATGAATGGGTGACTGATTGGGACAAAAAGCAAAGAAAGTCTCGTTCCACCAGCATGAAGATGAACTGCAAAGTGGTGGTAGCAAAATGAAGCCAGAGAGTGCCTGGGAAGGAACAGGAGGACCCTGCACAGACTTGGGGACACAGGGAGACTGGGGTAGCAGGTGACCCCACAAACCCAGGACAATGCAGTGTAGGGGAAATGCTCATTATGTGGAGAGAGATAAAGTCAGGTCCCCTGTAAAAAGCTGGCCACAGACGAGTGCCAGCACCGAGGACTGCCAGCAGCCACTCTTCTGTATCCACCCCCCCCCAAAAAATAACAAACAGAACAAAGGTGCTCTGGGCCAGTGAGGAGGGCAGACTGGAGAGAATCCTGGATACCATGGCAGTTGTTAGCACCCAGCCTGCTGGAGGGCCCACAGGACAGCCCCAGACCACGGCAGTGCTCACCCTCTTAGGCCAGAACTCTCCCATCCACTGCCAGCTAAGTTTTACTCGAATGTGCATAGCTGCTGGAGTGCGAGTGACTTTCAGACACTGAGCACCAGAAGACAAGGGTCTTGGCCACAAGTAGTGTCAGGTGTCATGGCCAGGTCACAGGGGTCATTCTGAGGGACAGGGGCATGGAGAAACGGCATAGGCCAAGTGCTGGCCAGGGCCACTGGCTGCAGAAGGGAGTCCCTGAGGGGCAAACCCAAGTGACAGGCTCCAGCCCACTCTGAGCCCCTCCTGGAGACACCACTTCCCTAACAGCCACCACCAGCCCCAGCTTCAAACAGGTTCTTTGAGGAGGAGGAGGAGAAGCAATCTCCTTCATATAAATGTTTAATTGGGAATGAATATTTATGAGGCTCTTGAATGATGGGGCTGTAGGTTTAATAAATATTAACAAGGAACGGGTGTCTCCCTTTCTCATGCTCTGCTAATACCGCGGTTTGCACAGTGTCCTTTGTTCACTGTCCCCAACTCCAGACCCCAGGATGGGAGTGGAACCTGCCCGCCTCTTCCTAAGGCTCAAGCAAGGGAAGTGCCTTCCAGAGACCCCGTTGGGGTGGCACTGAAGCCGTTGCCTCTGGGGCTGACGACTCTACAACAGGATAGATGGGTCACCTTTCTGGGGATGGTAACAGGCCACTGGATACCCCCTGGTGGAGTCCCTCGTTGGCACAGACACCACCCACTGGCACAAGGAAACTAACATGCCAGCCTCACCACCAGATGTTCTGGGCTCCTGCCAGAGATGCCACCTCCCTCAGAAAGCCCTCCTGGACTGTGCTCAGAAAGCAGCCCACCCCCCTACTGCCCAGGGCTGGCTGCGCCAACACTGTCCAGGGCCCAGCGGGCTGGTGCTCAGAGCAGACTGTGTGTCTAATTGGACCCTCCCCAAGAGCCCCTGCCTCGCTGCCTGGCGAGGGTGGAGCTCTGGTGCCCTCGTGTGGTCTTTCCAGGAATGAACCCAGCTGCTGCCTTGGGAAACCACAAAAGGGTGAGGACAGAGGTAACCACCAAGAGTCAGGGCCTGGCACAGACTGTACGGCCCAAGCGCTAGACGCCTTCCCCCCACCGGCAGCCCAGTTTACACTCCCAAAACAGGACACTCAGTTCAGGACCTGGGAATGTTTCTGTCCACGCAGAGGGGCAGCTTCCTGCTTGGGCCTCCCCCACCACCCTGGACCACAGGGACCTCTCCCCCAAGTCACTCCATGCCAGGCAGCCCAGCAGCCAGCCCACCTCCCCTTAGCCAGACATACCCAGGGTTGCTGCTGTCCACCTAGAAGGAAGAGACTGAGGCACAAAATCTTTTTTTTTTTGCAGGGTTTTTTTTTGGCCAGGGCTGGGTTTGAACCTGTCACCTCCGGTATATGGGGCCAGTGCCCTACTCCTTTCAACCACAGGCACTGCCCCAAAATATCATTTAGAGATTTCTTGAGACAAAGTGAGCACAGCTGCTGGGGACACACTTCCCAGATGCCCCAAGAGGGATGCATCAGCCTTTGTCCAAGCAAGGTTTTTTGTTTGTTTTGACACAGTGTCTCACTGTCACCCTCCATACAGTGCCATGGTGTCATAGCTCACAGCAACCTCAAACTCTTGGGCTTAAGCGATTCTCTTGCATCAGCCTCCCAAGTAGCTGGGACTAGAGGTGCCCGCCACAACGCCTGGCTATTTTTTGCTTGCAGTTGTCATTGTTGTTTAGCAGGCCTGGGCCAGGTTCAAACCCGCCTGCCTCAGGGTATGTGGCCAGCGCCATAACCACTGTGCTATGGGAACTGAGCCTGTCTAAGCAGGTTCTGAAAGGCAAAGGGGACAGGCACCATGGCTAACACAAAGCTACCTCCCAGGCACGTGCTAGCTTACACTCAGGGGTCAGCTGCCTTTGTGCAGCCAGAGGTCTGGAGCCCACATAGCAAGTAGCAGGACTGCCCTTCCATCCTGACTCCCCCCACACTGTGCCTGGGACAGGGCAGCCCCGCCCACCCCGACATCAAACACAAGGTGGGAGAAGAGGCCTGGCCCTTGTTCCCTGCCCAGTGGCCTTATCCCCCCACCCTGGGCATTTGGCTCTAAAGACGTCCACAGACCCCCCACTCTCCCCACTTCTGTTCTCCTGGAATGTACAGGACAGAACCCCAGTGCCCTGTCCCAGCCCCACAGCAGGACCACAGTGCTTCTGTGCCCACCCTATTCTTATCTGTCCATTTCCCCTGTGCCCCACCAGCGGCAGGGGTGTGAGGACAGCAGGGAGACAGCCCCTACAGAGGGCCTGAGGGAGGCCAGCCCTCCAGGGGCTCAGGACCACACCTGCAATCTGCCCAGTACTGCCTTCTTTCCACTAGCCTGGCCCACCAGGGGAAAGGTTTGAGCAGAGGCTAGGGCGTTGGCAGAGGGGAGCAGAGGAGGGCAGTGGGTAGACTCAGGGTCTACAAAGGGCTCCCTGGAGGTGGAAGCCCTTGGGCCAGAAAGACTCCAGAGTGACCCATCCCCTCCCTCTCTCTGCCCCTAAACCTCACCCCACTCCCTGACCTAGGCTAAGGCAGGGATGGGGGCAACAAGCAGGGCACAGATTAGGGGAATAGGGCCAGGACTCCAGGCCTAAGGGCCTCTGAGTGGCTTCCTAGAGAGGCCTTCTCCACCATGGCCACCCCCATGACCCTGCCCACCACCATCGGGGCCTGCCTTCTGGCCCAGGAAAGGTCCTCTCCTGTGGGTGCCATCTGTCCAGCCACACCACCGCTGCCTCAGGCATCGGCTGGAGACAGCAGCCCTGCCCTGGCTTGAGTGTGACCAAGTCACTGTGCCTCATTGCTTCCTACTCTTCAAATTTCTTTCTTCTAGCATAAGAGGCTGGGATGGTTGCTTTTGTTTTTTAAAATCCTAAAGGAGTAAAAATCCCACACAATCGTGGAGGAAATTAAATTTAGAAATTAGATGCTAGGCTTGGCAGGGACCTTGAGGAAGCCCCCAACAGGGCCCGACTGACACATCCATTGAGACCTATCACAGTTATTAACCTTTTGCTCCAAAACATATGGAGAAAAGCTGCTAGAAACACAGGGAGGGTTTTCCTAAGCCACAGTCACAGTGAGACTTCTTCACACCTCGCTCAGTAATTGCCAGATCAGAAGATGAGTAAAGGAAAAGAGAATATTAATAGAACAATTAACTGCCACAAATTAGTGGCTAGACAGGACTTCACACACAAAGTGTGTTCCTTTCATATAGTAAGACGCTTGTCCAGGAAAGTCTCTGTGGACATGTAGAAAGAAGGAAAAGTCACGCAGGCGCCTGCTCTGAACACAGAGACGTAAACGTGGAGCTGACAGGCCTTCTTTAAAGTTCTAACCTCTGGTGAGGCTGTATGACCTGTTCTGCTGCTTACAGCCTGGAGGGTTCTGCCCCCTCGCCTGCAGGATGGGGACCAGGATGGGGACCAGGATGGAAACATCTGTCTGCTGGAAATTAGAGGCGATGACACACTCAGTGTAGGCAGCACACAGCACCCACGGTTAGCGGCCTGCACTAGCATAAGACCAGGTACACGCACACCGTTCTGAATGACCCTAGTTAAAGAGCCAATGAAACAGCAAATTGCGGCCTCTCATTTGATAATGAGGGTAAAAGCACCGGATACAGCCGAGCTGCTCTCAAAGGACAATGTATAGCCCAGAGTAATTCTAAAGGAAGGTAAGAAAGTGAAACTGCTTTCATTAAAGGAGCTGGAAGAAAGAAACAGGATCCAGAAGAAATTTGGAGAGCTTGGTCCAGGCCCTGGGTCTTCTCTATCCCCTCCCCAGTTGTGGCGATACCACTGTTTACTGTATAATCTGAGTTTTTATAAGGAAAATGTATTACTTCTAAACTCGAAAAGTGATTTTCAACCAGTGTTCCAGGAGGATCTTAGGTGTATGTAAAAAAAACTTTAATCATTATTTTCAAAAGAAGTTCAAAGCAAAAAAATATATATATATATCAACGTAATTTAAGCGTGCTGTGGGATTGTTTCAAAGGTCAAGAAAGGGCTCGGCGCCTGTGGCTCAAGCAGCTAAGTCGCCAGCCACATACACCTGAGCTGGCGAGTTCGAATCCAGCCCAGGCCCGCCAAACAACAAGGACTGCAACCAAAAAATAGCCGGGCGTTGCGGCAGGCGCCTGTAGTCCCAGCTACTTGGGAGGCGGAGGCAGGAGACTCGCTTAAGCCCTTAAGCCCAGGAGTTGGAGGTTGCCGTGAGCTGTGATGCCACAGCACTCTACCCAGGGCGACAGCTTGAGGCTCTGTCTCAAAAAAAAAAAAAAAAAAAGGTCAAGAAAGGCTGCTCTCAGAACAAAAACAAATCATGCACGCTCAGATCAGCCCCAGCCCTCCAACACCGGAGGGTCCAAGTCCCTAGCTGCCCACCTTCACACAGGGCCCCTAGGACTCTGGCCACAGCTCCTGGAGTCAGGCACCTGGAAGGGACATCTTTTCTGGCCAGGCAGCATGACCATGCCAACGTCAAAACCCAAGCCTGTTCCATGGGCTCTTCAGACATTTTCCTTATTCTGAAAATTTCTTTCTTTTTTTTTTTTTTTTTGAGACAGAGCCTCAAGCTGTCACCTTGGATAGAGTGCTGTGGCATCACAGCTCACAGCAATCTCCAATTCCTGGGCTCCAGCGAGTCTCTTGCCTCCGCCTCCCAAGTAGCTGGGACTACAGGCGCCCGCCACAACGCCCGGCCATTTTTTGGTTGCAGCCATCATTGTTGTTTGGCGGGCCCAGGCTGGATTCGAACTCGCCAGCTCAGGTGTACGTGGCTGGCGCTGAGCCATTTCTCTTTTTAAAAAAAATTTTTTTTAACTTTTGAGACAGAGTCTCACTCCGTCTCCCTTGGTAGAGTGCTGTGGTGTCGTTACCTCAAACTCTTGGGCTTAAGCAATCTGCTTGCCTCAACCTCGTGAGTAGCTGGGACTATAAGCACCTGCCACAATGCCTAGCTATTTTTAGGGACAAGGTCTCGCTCTGGCTCAGGCTGGTCTCGAACCTGTGAGCTCAGGCAATACATTGGCCTTGGCCTCCCAAAGTGCTAGGATTACAGGTGTGAGCCATCACACCTGGCTTTCTTTCTTTCTTTTTTTTTTTTTGCAGGTTTTGGCTGGGGCTGGGTTTGAACCACATGGGGCTGGCGCCCTACTCCTTTGAGCCACAGGCACTGCCCCATGCCCGGCCTTTTTTAACTTTTTGAGACAGAGTCTCACTCTGTCACCCTGGGTAGAATGCTGTGTTGTCATTAGCCCAGTGGTTCTCAACCTTCCTAAGGCTGCGGCCCTTTAATACAGTTCCTGTGGGTCGCAACCCACAGGTTGAGAACCACTGCTGATTAGCTCAAACTCTTGGGCTCAAGCAATCCTCTTGCCTCAGCCTCCCAAGTATCTGGATTTCCAGGCTGGTCTGGAACTCCTGAGCTCAAGCAATCCACCTGCCTCGGCCTCCTGGAGTGCTAGGATTGCAGGCATAAGCCACTATACCTCATTTCTGATTTCAAGTCCCTTTTCCATCAGGCTGGTGGGGAAAAACATAATTCTTCCAGGATTTATGTCTTAGATTTTAGGTCTTTGTGCAAAGCTGCATGGTAGTGAGAGAGGATACCCGAGAAGGGTGAGGTCTAGGAGAACAGGTCTTCTCAAGGACACCACAACGATACACTTGCAGGGTCCTCTCCATGGTGACTCAGCACTTGGGAATTTGTAAACTTAACTTCCTGGAACTTGGAAATTTCCAAGTTCTGTGAAATCCTGTAGTTCTGTAGGGGCTGGAATAGCATCTCCCGCTTGATTCAAACTGGCCAATTAGAAAGGTACCTGTGGGGTCGAACGTTTTGACTGTCAATAAAAAGGGAGAGGCTCAGCGCCTGTGGCTCAAGCGGCTAAGGCGCCAGCCACATACACCTGAGCTGGCG
>CAUYRH010149096.1:0-12649 GCA_963574655.1 Perodicticus potto
GGGGCTTGGACCGGGTTTAGGGAAACAAAAGGTCTAGCCCAACATCCTCAGGGCTTATTCTGCCAATCCACCTCCAGCAAGACTCCTCACCTCCCGGAGTCCTTTATTCTACATAATTTTTTTTTTTTTAACAGTAGAAAAAAGTGGTTTTGTCCTTTCCATTTTAGGCTGCTTTTAAGTGCTTTTATTTTATTTTTATTTTGAGACAGAGCCTCAAGCTGTCACCCTGGATAGAGTGCTGTGGCATCACAGCTCACAGCAACCTCCAATTCCTGGGCTCAAGCGAGTCTCCTGCCTCCGCCTCCCAAGTAGCTGGGACTATAGGCACCCACCACAATGCCCGGCCATTTTTTGGTTGCAGCCGTCATTGTTGTTTGGCCGGACCAGGCTGGATTCGAACCGGCCAGCTCAGGTGTACGTGGCTGGCGCCTTAGCCGGTTGAGCCATAGGCGCCGAGCCTTAAGTACTTTTAAAGAGGTATTGTGAGATGCACTGGAGTAAAAATTAAAAGCTTTTCTTTGCTTGAAGAAAGCAATCTGACCACAGAAGCCAAATTTACGCACATTCAAAAATTTAAACTACTGGGTAACTCGGTGACTACCAAATTGATTCTTCTTTCTTCAAGTACTTTATCCTTCCCTAAGCTCAAATCTGGTGCTAGCCAGGACCAGTACACACCCCCAGGGCTATTTCATTCCATTGGCTGGCAGGCTCTTCAGCTGCCTACACCCTTTGGATTCACTGTCAGGACGACCGGTGTTTTTCAGAGATATAACACTGCTCGTGGGTTGGTTTTTTTTTTTTTTGCACAAAACAGTACGGAAACATAATTTAAAAGATTAACGTGTGATTAGTAAATTCCTCTGGTTAATAAAACTGCCTAGATTTCAAACCTAGACGGCAAGTCATTTTCTCTATTTCTATATCATCTGTCACTGTTATAACAGGAGTGAAAAAAAAAAAACCAGAAAATAAGTTTATTTCATAGTTTGCATTCGGAGGAAAAATCATGGAAGCCCACGAAAACTCGCTAGGTAAAATCAGATGGGCCGGTCATTGCCTTTCCTAGAAGTGCATTTTGGCAGGACACAGACACTGGGACCAAAAGGAGACCTGTGCAGTGTCTACTCTGCATACTACATCAACATATGCAGACAGCCGAGGTATAACGCTCGCAGGGGAAGTAGGCAGGCCAACTACAGGCGGAAAAAAAATCACTGTCCATACAGCCTGCCACACCCGAGGCGGGGTAACACGGCGGGGAGCGTGGGAGGGGGACGCCGCCAGCTGGAGCTGGGCCGGGATCCGGCAGCGGCCCCGCACGGGAGGCGGAGGGGCAGGCCTCGGGACAGGGCGGGCAGGACGCGGCCGGCCGGCGCTCACCTCCCTTGCACGGCGTGCGGTGCTGGCTGTGCTGGGCCCGGTAGCCCTCGATGACCTCCCAGGAGCCGTCGTCGCGCCGGATAGGGAAGGAGAGGCTCAGCACATGGTTACAAGGCTTGATGATCCGCAGGATGCCGCGCACCCGGTTCCGTTTCTGCTCCTCGCTCTCCCGGGTCTTCAGGTCCTCCACCAGCTTGTCCTCCACGATGCTGGCGCCGCGGTCAAAGAAGCCCTCCACCATCTTGAAGAAGTTAGGGTCGTCCTCGCGGTCGGCCACTGCCTCGCTGTAGTGGCGTCGGGCAGCCGGCGCGAGCCCGGGCTGTGGGGCAGCGGCGGGCTGCCCGCGGGCCCGGCCCAACAGCGGGGCTGAGTCGGCGGCCGCCAAGCCCAGGGCGGCCGGCCCGGTCCGGGACAGCAGCAGCGCTTCGCCCAGGTAGCGGTACATGGCGGCGAGTGGAGGTGAGGTGCGTGCGGGCCGCAGAAGAGGCGCGCTCGGAGTCCCCGCCAAGGAGGGAGGAAGGGCTCAGCGCGGGCTGCCCTTTTAAGCCGCAGCTTCCTGCCTGCCTGGCTGTCCCCTCCCCTCGGGCGCTCGTCGCCTAACTGGGGAGGACGGACTTTGGGGGCCGCGCGCCGCCCAGGGCGCCCGGCCTCCGCCTCCGCCGCGGCCTCGCCCGGCCTCCCTGGCGGCGGCGCGTGCCGGCGGGGAGTCGGGAGCGCGCAGGCGCGGGCGGGCCCTGCGCGCATGCTCGCGCGGCCGGGGTGCGGGGGAGGGGCAGACCTGCCAGCGGCTGGGTCTCCGCGCAGGTCGACCCCTGCCCTCTGCCGGGCTCTCAGGTCTGTGCGCTGTCGGGGTAGTCGGGGAGGGAGCCTAACCGGTGAGGCGAACTGGGCCTCTGGGGGGCGCTGAGAGACCAAGTCCCGGGGAGCGGGGCGGGGGTGAGGCCGGGCGGTTTGGCCGAGGGCCCGGTGGGTGAGTCACTGGCCCTCTCCGGTCGCGCGCCCTTGGGAGGGGCAGCCCACCCGGACCTGGCCTACGGCCGCGGTGCGCGGGGCCCCGGAGCAGGGTGCGGGGACGTGGGCCGGAAGGGGAGATGGAGCGGCAGCGGTTCAAGGCCGAGCTAAAGGCTTGTCTTGATCCGTTAAGGTTGAGGAGAGCTTAGTGACATCCGGCGTGGGACTTTGGAGGTGGCCTGCAGAAACTGAATAGGACAAAGCCGGGTTGGGGGCTGGGCAATGTCTTACCCACTAGCCTTTACCATTCAAGTTTTGAATTTTGTCCTAATCAGCTGGTGAGCAATGTTGAGATAAAATAGTTATGTGGATCACTCTAAAGTTATCTCTCTCTAAAGTTAACTGTGCTTCCTCTTTTTCGGAAATAGATTCCGAAGTAGACTTTAGACTTGTCTAACGTAATACAAGGAGTCTATAGAAATGCAATAATCTCCCCCCGGAAATTCTTTATGTATTCATTAAATGGTCCAGTATAAGACCTATAACTGTATGCTATACTAGGGTTAAATTATGTACTTACACATACTTGATAGGAAATGCTAGAGGTACACACTTCTATAGATAAGTTAGGTACTTGTAAAATTTTACTCACCTGTCATTATGTTAAGCAACATTAGATGCCACATTACCAGCATTTGCGGTCCCAATGTATCTTTGTGGTTTTAAAATGGCACCTTTTGACCTGTAAAACTATTGTTCTTCTTGACTTGTTCACTTTATCCATTTGAATATGAAACAGAAAGTTGTTCCTTCTGAAAATATTCTGTGAAGTATGAGGTGACAACCTACCTACATCAGTTAGATTACATTCATCTATCTCAATATACTCTCAAAGCAAAAATTATCTTTCCTTACAAACGGAGGTTGTATTTTACCTTACTTCTAAATAAATCATAGTCATTAATTATATTTGTATTGTGTTTTTTTTTCAGTGAAAATTATTCTCTGACCTGAATCGGGAATTTGTCTTGATGGTCCAAAGATTAAGGTATCAATTTCCTTTTCACTTAATGGTATTATCATTTAATCATTTTACATTGCAACCCCCACCATGAATTTTCTGAATGGTTTGATTAACATCAGTAAACTTATGGAAATTTTTTCTTTTCGGATTAAATTCTTTGGTATGTTTTGAGGAGAGTGGTTTAAAAGCTCAGTTCTATTGTCCTTGTTTGTCTCTTTCTTGATAACCATAGCCTTCAGAAAAATAAATGTTTAACTTTGCTTCGTCTAAGTTTTGTTCACCTGAATTCAAGAAAATGGAATTTAAGAAACTTCAGAAGGGGTGAGGAGTTGAGCTGTGGAAATTATGTTTTTTTTTTTTTTTTGAGACAGAGCCTTAAGCTGTCACCCTGGATAGAGTGCTGTGGCATCACAGCTCACAGCAACCTCCTACTCCTGGGCTCAAGCGAGTCTCTTGCCTCTGCCTCCCAAGTAGCTGGGACTACAGGCGCCCGCCACAACGCCCAGCCATTTTTTGTTTGCAGCTGTCATTGTTTGGCGGGTCCGGGCTGGATTTGAACCCGCCAGCTCAGGTGTACGTGGTTGGCGCCTTAGCCCGTTGAGCCACAGGCGCCGAACCAGGAAATTATGTTTTATTGAGTCTTCTAGGTCTAGACATCTTACAAATTGGCTTCACAAGAACCCTATGATATTTTTATTGATTTTTTTTTTTTTTTGAGACAGAGTCTCACTATGTCGCCCTCGGTAGAGTGCTCTAGCATCACAGCTCACAGCAACCTCAAACTCTTGGACTCAAACGACTCTCTTACTTCAGCCTACCACGTAGCTGGGTCTACAGGCACCTACTACAATGCCCAGCTATTTATAGATGTTTTTATTTTTTAAATCTTCATTATGTTTTATAGTTATATACAAATTGTAAAGAATTTGATTAGTATATAAAGTTTAAAAAAAAAAATGAAATTATCTAACTCTTCCTCCACTTAGTAAATAGTTGGAATATTTATTTTCACACTAAAGTATGTATTGTAGTTCCTAATTTACTTGAAGGGGAGACTGAGGCCCACAGAAACTAAGTACATTGTTGATGATCACCTAATTGGTTAGTAGGCTAAGATTCAAACTTGTGTATTTGACTCCAAAGTTAGACTATTTCTACTATCCCAAGAATTAATTTGTTTGTCCCATTTAGTTTAAAATTACTTACTGGGATAGTTTAATAAGTTTCAGTTTTCACCTTGGCGCCTGTGTCTCAAGCGGTTAAGGTGCCAGCCACATACACCTAAGCTGGCGGTGTTCGAATCCAGCCTGGGCCCACCGAACAACAATGATGGCTGCAACCAAAAAATAGCCAGGCGTTGTGGTGGGCGCCTGTAATCCCAGCTACTTGGGAGGCGGAGGCAGGAGAATTGCTTGAGCCCAGGAGTTGGAGGTTGCTGTGAGCTGTGATGCCACTGCACTCTACCCAGGGCGACAGCTTGAGGCTCTGTCTCAAAAAAAAAAAAAAGTTTTAGTTTTGTATTTATAATTGCTTTTTATAAAATATACATTAATTTTCAAATTTAAGTTTAATTATTCATAGTAATTTACAGTTCAAAAGAAGACTAAAATTTAGTTTGGAGGTAATTAATTTTGGTCATTTGGTAGCATTCAACAGTAACAAATCAGTTTTCTGCCTTTGGGTTTTATATGAGTTTTCCTTCCTTAGCTGTGTGATGCCACAGCACTCTACCAAGGGCAGTAAAGTGAGACTCTGTCTCTACAAAAAAAAAAAAAAAAAAGGAGGAGAATGTTAGAGCTCGAGGCCCATAGCTCAGTGGTTAGGGTGCCAGCCACGTGCACTGGGACTGGTGAGTTCAAACCTGTCCAGGGCCTGCTAAATAAACAGCAACAAAAATAGCTGGGTGTTGTAATGGGCACCTATAGTCCCAGCTGCTTGGGAGGCTGAGGCAAGAAAATTGCTTGGGCCCAAGAGTTTGAGGTTGCTGTGAGCTGTGACACCACCACACTCTACTTAGGCCTACGTAGTAAGACTCTGTCTCAAAAAAAAAAAAAGGGGGAATGTTGGGATTTAGAAAGACATAGCTTATCAATATATGAATAATGGTCATTTAAAAAATAATTTAATTTGTAAATGTTATACATTCTTTTTTTTTTTTTTTTTTTTTTGAGAAACCCATCCCTGGGTAGGGTGCTGTGGCATCATAGCTCATAGCATAAAAGGTTATACATTCTACTTTCTGCCTTGCTAGATTTGTTTATTCTGACTTTTCATATACTCGGAATTGTACAGTACTTGGTCCTATGTAACTGTCATCTTTCACTTAGCATAATTTTTTAAAGGTTTATCCATGTAGCATATATCAATACTTCATTTCTTTTTATAGCTGAATAATAATCCATTGTATGTATTTACCACATTTTGTTTATCCACTTATCATTGATGGACATTTGGGTTGTTTTCACTCTTTGGCTATTAAGAATGATACTATTATGGACAGTCTTAAATAAGTTTTTTGTGAACATACATTTTCAGTTCTCTTAGGAATGGTAACTCTGTGTTTGGGAAACTGCAAAACTTTTTCACAATGGCTGTATCATTTTGTTAATAATTCCTATCAGCAGCGTATGAAAGTTCCAATTTTTGGGGCAGTGCCTGTGGCTCAGTGAGTAGGGTGCCAGCCCCACATACTGAGGGTTGTGGGTTCAAACTCCGCCTCTGCCAAACTGCAACAAAAAAATGACTGGGCTTTGTGGTGGGAGCCTGTAATCTCACCAGGCTACTCAGGAGGCAGAGGCAAGAGAATCATCTAGGCCCAAGAGCTGGAGGTTGCTGTGAGCTGTGATGCCTTGGAACTCTACCAAGGGTGACAAAGTGAGACTCTGTTAAAAAAAAAATAAAGTTCCAATTTTTCTATTTCTTTACCAACACTTGTTATCTTTTTGATTATAGTCATCTTAGTGGATATGGAGTGGTATTTATTTGCTGTTCCTTGGTGGCTAATGATGTTGAACATCTTTTCATGTGCTTATTGGCCATTTGTTTATCTCCTTTGGAAAAGTGTCTATTCACATCCTTTGCCCATTTTTATGTTGTATTATTTGTCTTTTTATTGTTGAGTTGTAAGAGTTCTTTATATATTCTAGATATAAGTCCCTTATCAGAGAAATGATTTGCAAGTGTTTTTTTCTGTTCTTTGGGTTGTCTTTTTACATTTTTGATAATGTCTTTGAAGCACAAAAGTTTTTAATTTTGGCTAAGTCTAGTTCATAAATGTTTTCTTTTGTTGTTTATGTTTTGGTATCATACATAAGAAGTCATTTCCAAAGTGGAGATCATGAAGATTTATACCTGTGTTTCCTTCTAATAGTTTTATAGTTTTAGCTTTTACATTTAAAAGCTAAATGGTCTTGGGTGGCACCTGTGGCTCAGCGAGTAGGGCGCCGGCCCCATATACCGAAGGTGGCGGGTTCAAACCCAGCCTCGGCCGAACTGCAAAACAAAAAAATAGCTGGGCATTGTGGCGGGCGCCTGTAGTCCCAGCTACTCGGGAGGCTGAGGCAAGAGAATCGCCTAAGCCCAGGGTTGCTGTGAGCTGTGTGATGCCACGGCACTCTACCGAGAGCATAAAGTGAGACTCTGTCTCTACAAAAAAAAAAGCTAAATGGTCTTTAATCAATTTTTGAGTTGATTTTTGTATACATTCTTTTTTTTTTGTTGTTGAGGCAGAGTTCTACCCTATACCCTGAGCAGAGTGAGGTGGCATCGTAGCTCACTGCAACCTCAGACTCCGGCTCTGGGCATCCTGCTGCCTCAGCCTCCGAGGCTGCTGGGATTACAGGTGCTCGCCGCTGCGCCTGGCTGGGTTTTTCCATTTTATTCATGAGTTGGGGTCTCACTCTCTCTGGACAAGCCTCGAATTCCTGAGCTCAAGCAATCCTCTCGCCTCAGCCTCCCACAGTGCTGGGATTACAGGTGTGAGCCACCGCACCTGGCTATTCTTTTTGGTTTTTGAGACAGACTCTTACTTTGTCGCCCTTGGTAGAGTGCTGTGATTTCATAGCTCACAGCAACCTCAAACTCTTGGGCCCAAGCAGTCCTCTTGCCTTTGCCTTCCTAGTAGTTGGGACTATAGGCTTGAGCTGCTGCACAGGCCCAACTTCATTCTTATACATTCATGGATATCCAGTTGTTCTGGCACCATTTGTTCAAAAGGCTATTTCTTCCTCATTCAGTTGTCTTCACATACTATGATAAATAGTTTTTGTTTTTGTTTTGAGACAGAGCCTCAAGCTGTCACCCTGGACAGAGTGCCGTGGCATCACAGCTCACAGCAACCTCCAATTCCTGGGCTCAAGCGAGTCTCCTGCCTCTGCCTCCCAAGTAGCTGGGACTACAGGCGCCTGCCACAACACCTAGCCATTTTTTGGTTGCAGCCATCATTGCTGTTTGGCGGGCTCGGGCTGGATTCGAACCCGCCAGCTCAGGTGTACGTGGCTGGCGCCTTAGCCGCTTGAGCCACAGGTGCCGAGCCTCTTTTTTTTTTTTTTTTTTGAGACAGAGTCTCACTCTGTTGCCCTGACCAGAGTCTCACTCTGGTGCCCTAGTGTCATACCTCACAGAAACCTCAAAATCTTGGACTCAAATGATCCTCTTGCTTCAACCTTGTGAGTAGCTGGGACTACAGGCACCTAGCTCGTTTTCTATTTTTATTTTATTTGTATTTATTTATTTATTTTTTGTAGAAATAGAATCTCACTTTATCGCCCTCAGTAGAATGCTGTGGCGTCACACAGCTCACAGCAACCTCCAGCTCCTGGGCTTAGGTGATTCTCTTGCCTCAGCCTCCCAAGAAGCTGGGACTACAGGCGCCCACCACAACGCCCGGCTATTTTTTTTGTTTGTTTTGCAGTTCAGCCGAGGCCGAGTCTGAACCCGCCACCTTCAGTACACGGGGCCCGCGCCCTACTCATTGAGCCACAGGCGCCACCCCTCGTTTTCTATTTTTAGTAGAGACAGGGTGTCACTCTTGCTCAGGCTGATCTCAAACATCTGAGCTCAAGGGATCCTCCCACCTTGGCCTCCCAAAATGCTGGGATTACAGTTGTGAGCCACCATGCCTGGCCTAAGAAGTTTCTATAACAGTGCTGTGGGCCAGTCAATGCTGGAACACACTGAAACCACGTATAGTATTTTCAAAGTGCCAAAAGAAAACAACTGCCAAATCCAGAATTCTAACTTAAAGGCAAGATGGAAGATATTTTTACATAAAAACTGAATTTGTTACCAGCAGATTCCACACTAAAAGACATCGGTACAGAGAGTTCTTCAGGCGAAGGGAAAATAATCCTAGATAGAATCCCAAAAATACAGGAAGGAATAAAGAACAAATAAAATTTCAGAAGACCGGCTCAGCGCCTGTGGCTCAACGGGCTAAGGCGCCAGCCACGTACACCTGAGCTGGCAGGTTCGAATCCAGCCCAGGCCTGCCGAACAACAATGACGGCTGCAACCAAAAAAAAAAAAAAAAAATTTCAGAAGACAGTGTAAAGAAAAACTTGCAAAGGGGCAGGAGAGGGTAAGGAAAGATACACAAAGACTATGGAATCAGAAATCAAGATGGCTTAGATCTTTCAACAGTAAATCTACAAACACAGATAATGAAGCAATGGTTTCAAAATTTGGAGGGAAAACATGTCCAACCCAGATTTATATACCAAATCAAACTAGACAACTAGTTTGTAAACCAAAGACATTTTCAAACATGTAAGGTCTCAAAAATTATTTCCTCCAATGCTCCCTTCCTCTGGAAGATACTGAAAAAGATGTGCTCTACAGAAAGCAAAGTAGTAAACCAAGAAAGCAGCAGTCATGGGATCTAAGATACTAGAGATTCCTGGTAGAAGGGGAAGGGAAACCCCAAGACAGGAGTGGTCCAGCCAGCCTGGAGAGCAACCAAACGGAAGCCAATCAGGTTAACAAAAAAATTTCTAAGATGTGCTGAGTTCAGGAGGAATGAGTCATTACGTGAATTACTGAGAACTTAATAGGGACATGTGAAATTTAACCTTACATGGCAAACCTCAGTTGCTCACTACCTTTTAGAAGTATGCAAACCATTTTTGGGCCATGAACAGAAGAAATGTAAAGAATGAGCTGTTCTCACCTCCAGAGAAAAAACTGCTCTCTGTGGCTTCCAGTGACCCCTAAGAATAGAGGGCATGAAGGTGCTAGAACACCACGCTGTACCAGCTACAGGGGTACCAGGGAGAACTGACAATGCACAGCTCCCTGACAGTCATAAACACACTTTCTAGGGCTGAGTACCCAGGCACCGCAGCTGTACTGAGAACCAGGATCACAGACACCCAGGGTCCATGTGCGACATAAAGGGGAAATGTCTGATGTGAGTCTTCTATCTTGGAGAACGGGGGCTCAAAGCTAGATCTAAACTCATTTAGACTACCTGTGAAACATAATTTTAGGAAGGATGGGGGAAGGAAGATGAAATTGACAAAATCAGAATGACTGAGTAGTCACTCACACAAATAGAACTAATTTTTTTTTTTTTTGAGACAGAGATTCACTTTGTCATCCCCAGTAGTGTGCCATGGTGTCACAGCTCACAGCAACCTCCATCTTATGGGCTCAAGCCATTCTCTTGCCTCAGCCTCCCAAGTAGCTGGGACTACAGATGCCTGCCACAACGCCCGGCTATTTTTAGAGATGAGGTCTCACTCTGGCTCAGGTTGGTCTTTAAACCTGTGAACTCAGGCAATCCACCCGCCCTAGCCTCCCAGGGGGGGTTTGTTTTGTTTGAGACAGAGTCTCACTTTGTTGCCCTTGGTAGAGTACTGTGGCGTCACAGCTTACAGCAACCTCAAACTCTTGGGCTTGGGCAATCCTCTTGGCTTAGTCTCTCAAGTAGCTGAGATGACAGGCATATGCCACTATGCCTGGCTAGTTTTTCTATTTTTTTAGTAGAGATGGGATCTCCCTCTTTATTTTTTTGTTTGCAGTTTTTGGCCAGGGCTGGGTTTGAACCCACCCTCCGGCATATGGGGCCGGTGCCCTACTCCTTTAAGCCACAGTCCCCACCACCCAGGATCTCCCTCTTGTTCAGGCTGGTCTCAAACTTTGAGCTCAAGCAATCCACCTGTCTTGGCCTCCCAGAGTGCAACGACTACAGGCATGAGCCACTGAGCCTGGCCAACAGACGTAATCTTGAGGTTGAATTAAGTGCTAAGTACACATAAAATTTTGTACTTCCACTAATGAATAACAAAAAAGAACTACAGGTGTAGTAGGGCAAATCCACAGCCCCAGCTACTGGGAGGCTGAGGTGAGATAGATGCTTGAGCCCTGCACAGTACAAGGCTACAGTATGTTATGATCACACTCACAAACAGCCACTGTACTCCAGCCTGAGTAACATAGTAAGAGACATATCTTTTTTTTTTTTTTTTTGAGACAAAGCCACAAGCTGTCACCCTAGGTAGAATGCCATGGCATCACAGCTCACAGCAACCTCCAATTCCTGGGCTCAAGCAAGTCTCCTGCCTCCACCTCCCAAGTAGCTGGGACCACAGACGCCTGCCACAACGCCCAGCCAATTTTTGGTTGCAGCCATCACTGTTGTTTGGCGGGCCTGGGCTGGATTCGAACCCACCAGCTCAAGTGTACATGGCTGGCACCTTAGCCCGTTGAGCCACAGGGGCCAAGCCATGAGACATAGCTTAAAAAAAAAAAAAAAAAAAGAAGGCCCCTAACAGTGGCTCACATCTATAATCCTAGTACTCTGGGAAGCTAAGGTGGATGGATTGCTTGAGCTCAGGCGGAGACCAGCCTGAGAAAGACTGAGACCCTGTTTCTACTAAAAATACAAAAAACTAGCCAGGAATTATGGCGGGAGCCTGTAGTCCCAGCAGCTTGGGAAGCTGAAGCAAGGGTATTCCTTAAGCCTAAGAGTTTGATGTGAACTATGATGAACTATGATGCCGGGACACTCTACCCAGGATGACAGAGTGAAACTCTGTCAAGAAAGAAAGAAAAGAAAAGAAAGGGAAGGGGAGGGAAGGGAAGGGAAGAGCAGCCTGGGTGATACAGCAAGACCCCATCTCTACACAAAATTAACTGGGCATGGTGGTGTGTGCCCGTAGTCCCAGCTACACAGGAGGTTGAGGTGGGAGGATTGCATGAGCCCAGGAGTTTGACGTTATAGCACTCTAGGCTAGGCAACAGAGGCAGACACTGTCTCAAAAAAAAAAAAGGAAAAAAACCCCCATATCCAAGATAAATAACTGTACAGAAAACAAAAATTATCATAGCCTATACTATTTAGCTTACCTATGTATAGTTTTTATATAGTCAATAAAATAAGCACTCACCCCCAAAAAATAAACGCTCACCTTTCGTTAACACTTTAATAAAACAAAAATAAATATCAATAAATAAAAACAACACGCCATATTTTTCAATAGGAAGACAGAAACATACTTGTCAATGACAATCAAAATGCCACTAATTTTTTTCTTATTTTCACTAAATTATTCAAAGGATCAAATAAAAAGGTGGGTGATATTCACTATGAAAGTTCTGAAAACAGAATTCCTTAAATATCAAAAACTAATAAAATTACAGTATTTAAAACAGAATCAAATTGATGTGGACCAATGTATCAAAATTTAATGTTGGGAAATAAATTCAAGAATGTTACCATATGTCTCAGCGCCTATAGCTTACTCACTGAGTAGCTCCAGCCACATATACTGAGGGTTCAAGACCAGCCCGCACCTGCTAAACAACCATGACAACTGCAACAGAAAAATAGCTGGGCATTGTGGCAGGTGCCTGCTAGTCCCAGCTACTTGGGAGGCTGAGGCAAGAGAATCACTTAAGCACAAGAGTTTGAGGTTGCTGTGAGCTGTGACTCCAGAGCACTCTACCCAGGGAGAAAGCTTGAGACTCTGTCTCAAAAAATAATAACAATAATTAAAAAAATAAAAGAGGTCACTGGTTTGGATGGAGCTCCTGCACTAGACCCAACGGACCAAACCAAAAGGGAATTACTCATGCTGAGAAATCAGGAGAGAGATAAAATAGCCAAATCCCCAAACAGGACAATTTTTTTTTTTTTTTTTGAGACAGAGCCTCAAGCTGTCACCCTGGACAGAGTGCCGTGGCATCACAGCTCACAGCAACCTCCAATTCCTGGGCTCAAGCGAGTCTCCTGCCTCAGCCTCCCAAGTAGCTGGGACTACAGGCACCCGCCACAACGCCCGGCCATTTTTT
>CAUYRH010149098.1:0-22131 GCA_963574655.1 Perodicticus potto
ATGAGAAAATATCATGAATGTTATATTAATCAGGTTGATAAAAATATCTCCGATTGTATGTGAAGCCTGCACACTGTACTCCATGACTGAATTATTGTACACAGCTATGACTCAATAAAAAATAATTAAAAAAAAAAAAAGTGAAGTATAAGCAATGCTTTAAATGATGGTCAAAAGGACATGTAACAAATTAAGTTTGTGGTGTTTTCATTGGGGATGACTGTTTGAATTATAGAAAACTTATTTATATTTTTACTAATAGTTTGCATTTTTTATTAATTCTGAAATATATAATTCTTCAGCAGATCACCGTGAAGGAATTACAAAATATATACTCTAGAAAAGGAATAATTTCTACTCTATAACTCCAGTTTGATGTGATCTACCTTTTTCAGTGACTTATTGTTTTTGATCTATTTTCAAGTGTTTTTATGAAGCTACTTCAAATGTTAACTAGCAAAGTATTACATATAAAGCTGCATAAATCAGGATAAACAATGTCAGAAATAGACTATTAAATCATGAACTTGAAAGTAACACTAGTTAAATCACTGACTAAAAGGAAAGTCAGTGTGGGTGCAATCAATTTATACTTCTCAGAGCTAGTCTTGCTTCTCATGGTAGCAGAGCTCATTCACCATTAAACTTCATAGAGGAATCCTCTTTAGTTATAATGGAAAATTTAGTTAACATATGCTATATTACCATTTAATCCCTATCAAGGACCCTGAAGTCTCTTGGAACTGAAGTTATAGCACTATATGAATACACTGACCAAAATAATAAATTTCAAATATCTTCATCAACTGTAAGGAGTAAGCATTCCCTTTAACTTCCAATCAACTCATTTTTAATTTAATATTGAAGGGTACAAATGTTCATTTTGAAGAACACAAAGAGTAAGAACAAACCTTCCCCACTAACTTTAAGCCTTAAAATATAAAACTATAAAACTCTCATCAAAATATACATGACATCTCCGAGTAAGGTACAAAATGCCTTTGAGCTATCCAAGGAAAATGTATCTACTTAATTTAAAGAACTCCAATCACTAAGTGACAAAATAAAATGTTTATGTATCTTTTGCTGTGATACAACCAGATAAATACAATACTATTAACATTATGTGCACTTTTAAAAAACAAACTGTATTGGCTCAGCACCTGTGGCTCAACGGGCTAAGGCACCAGCCACGTACACCTGAGCGGGTGGGTTCAAATCCAGCCCGGGCCTGCCAAACAACCAAAAAATGGTCAGGCATTGTGGTGGGCGCCTGTGGTCCCAGCTACTTGGGAGGCAGAGGTAAGCGACTCGCTTGAGCTCAGGAATTGGAGGTTGCTGTGAGCTGTGATGCCACCGCACTCTATCCAGAGTGACAGCTTGAGGCTCTGTCTCAAAAAAAAAAAAAAAAAAAATTCAAACTGTATTGAATACAAAGAAAACTATATGGTAAACACAAAATGTGAAACATTCTAAAAGATAATTGTGTCCTGGCTGCTTCTTAACATACTTAAGAGAGACTAAAAAACACAACAATTCAATGTGAACCTTGAAAGAACTTGAATTGAGAACAAAAATGGATTGAAGTTGAGAAGACCAGCTGTTACTAGATAGGTAGTAAATTTAAACTACAGGTTATATATTAGATGGTATTCCAACTTTAATTTTCTTAGGTGTGACAATGGTATATGGTTATTAAAGGTAAGGACCTTATGAAAGATTAATTATTTGGGCTCACATATCATGATATCTCTAATTTCACACAATTCAAAAAAAGTGTTTTTTGCATGCATGTAAGTAAATACAGGCAGTTTATAAGTTAATGTTGTAAAAACTTAACTGTGAAAATCAGTCGAATGGTTTACCCCAGTAGTCAATGTACTCTTCTTTCAACTTCTCTCCAAGTTTGAAAAATTCCAAAACACAAAATAAGTTTTCAAGGCCTAAAGGGCACAAGGTAAGGGTACATAGCATACCTCCTGGGTGTGGGACACAATTACAACAGCGACCTTACCTAAGAAAAGCAAACATTAAAACCTAATTGTTTATACCTCATATTAATTTGAAATTTAAAAAAAGTTTTCAAGGCTACACCTCAACCTATGTAAACTGCAAAGTATAATAGCATGTTTAATATATTTAAAAATCTTACTCTGGGAATACTGTTGGGAGTTGAAATGAATGAAAACAAGTGCAGCAAACATTAGCACTACTTTAATGTCCTTCCGAGGGTGCTGTAAAAATAGTTAAGAGTTCAGAAAGCTCAACATCTGAAATCACAGCCAGAATGATACATACCCCTTTTCTAAGCTATAGAGTCATGTAGTCATCTGAAAGTTTTAACAGAATTTTTTATCTAAACAATCTCTGAAGATGTTAAATTCTACATGTCCAACAACCAAGCTGATAATGACATCTCTCCACATTTAACTTATTCCTGTTTCTTATTGTTTAGCCTCAATCTTAATGACAAGAACAAATGCTGTCTCAGTAGAGAACAAGCCAAAGGTGGCAATTCAGATACATCATTTTCCTGTTTTTAAACAGATGTATTCTCTCATTCTGTTCTTCACTTCATATTTTCTTCAAGGCAATCACAAATCAGAAGGCAGAACATTCTGTAGTCTGTTTTGCTTTGACTATTCTATGACTATTCTGCATTTCTATTTTATTTTAATTTCAGAATACTTATGGAGGTAAAAAAGTTTTGGTAACATTGTTTGCTTCATACAGATTGAGTCTTTTATAGAGGGGGGAGACAGAGTGATCTCACTCTTATCACCTTGGGTAGATTAAGTCAAAGTTACTACACACAAGGGTGCATCTAACAGGTTTTTCTAATATATGTATTTAGCTTCTAAGGACTATTACTGTTTTAGTAACAGAAACAGTTCAGTATGGTTAACTTTGGTTCAACTTTGCCAGTAACAAAATATAATAAAATGATGAATTTGTTTTGTTTTTCCATAGTAGTAGCACCAGATTTCAGGTCACATAACTTGAGTATACCCAAATGAAACAACTGGCTTACTTTGTGACCTCAGAGCTGCCTAAACAGAAATCTGACATAGGTGGGAACCAAAATACTTGGTCCCAGGATCAGGGGCTAAATTAAGAGAAGGGTGCTGTTTTGTTGCAGTAGGGGCAAGGCCACATAAGCCCATCTTTGTATGACTGAATCAGATGATGCTTGCTCTCTCCTTCTATAATTACTTTCTATGTATTGCTTCCCCTCTTCTTGTTAGTCAATTTACAATAAATTAGCCTTTCCCTTACTACTCTGAAAAGTCAGAGTATCAGGTTCTACACTGAGTTAGGATGCTGAAAGGGAGCCCTTTGCTTACTAACACTGTCATAGAGTAAAGTCACATGTCACAGTTATGAATGTGTTCATACTGAACAGACAGAGGAGTATTTTTAGGTACGGAATCAGTCACTAACTAGACGACTAGATCGTGACACTGAACTTCAGTAACTGACATATCTGTAATCCACTTAAAATCAGGATAAATACCAAGTAATGCACATTTATGCATACATTAATGCATATTTGTCCTCAACACGAAAACTCAAAGAGATACATGATTCATTCTCTTCCCCTGTAACCTGTTGACTTTTCCTATCTCTGTATCTTATCTTTCACACAAACTGCCTTCCTTTTCAGAAACTTAGCTCACCCCAAACTTCTCTGACTCTGCCAATTCAAAACACATGTCATGACATTTTAAAATCTACAACTTTCAATTAACATATTTGTAAGTACCATCTTTTATCTTCCTGTCTCTATTGTTACTCCCATCATCTCCCTAATGGAAAAATACAGTAAGCTAAGATCTGTACTAGCCTACATGGCCTAACTCTGCTTTAAATTCAGTTAGTAAATAATTTATTTAATAAAAGAAACTACCAACAAAGGAGCCTATTCAGTGGTGAAAGCACATTTTCAGACATAAGTATAACTTGCTTATTAACATTTTAAATAATAAGACTGGGTGCGGTGGCTCACCTGTAATCCTAGCACTCTGGTAGGCCAAGGTGGGTAGACTGCCTAGGCTCACAAATTTGAGACCAGCCTGAGCCAGAGGGAGACCTCATTTAAAAAAAAAAAAAGTAGGACTGGTGCCCATAGCAGTGGTTACAGTGCCAGCCACATATACTGAGCCTGGTAGGTTTGAACCTGGCCTGGGCCAGCTAAACAACAATGACAACTGCAACAAGAAAAATAGTCAGGCATTGTGTCAGGCACTTTTAGTCCCAGCTACTTGGGAAGCTAAGGCAAGAGAATTGCTTAAGCCCAAGAGCTGGAGGTTGCTGTGAGCTATGACGCTAGAGCATTCTACGGTAAGACTCTGTCTCAAAAAAAAAAAAAAAAAGAAAAGAAAAGAAAAGAGAAATAAAAAAGCCGGGCATTGCACTGGGTGCCTACAGTTCCAGCAACTTGGAAGGCAGCGGCAAGAGAATCACTTGAGCCTAGAGTCTAATGTTCCTGTGAGCTATGACATGATAGCACTCCACTGAGGGCAATCAAGTAAGACTCTTCCTCAAAAAAAGAAAAGAAAATTTTTTTCTCCTCAGTGATGTTTAAACAGGTGCTAATCAGACATCTTAGAAGTCAGGAGTAGAATTCGTACAAGAATAAATGAATTCACTCTTCACTATAATCACACAAATTTTGTAAGCAAAAATTAAAACCACAAAACCCCTCAAAATAATGAACTTCCCTAACAGACACAGTTGGTAAAAAACAAAAACCTCTTGGAGAAATGGAGTATTTGTAAATAAATAGATGCACTCAGCTTAAAAACAAACAAACAAAATAGCCTAAATTTGTATACATAAGTTCAACTCCAACAAAAATAATGCAAAAACAGAGAGCACCCAATTTCATGGAAGGCAAGTCTTAAGAGTCTCGTATTTCAAAAATTAGGAAGGATAATGATAAAGTTGAAGGAGTAGAGGAGTATGTTAGGAAAAATGAGGAAAAAATATGAAAAGGACAGATATGTGAGATGTTTTACTTTCATGAATAGTAGGTAAACAAAGGGGACGAAAACTATTTTTTCTTAATTCCTTTTCCTTCTTATTCCAATAGTCAACCTATGAGCAAGTCTGATTAGTTCTACTTTCATAATAATCATAATATGATCTTTACTCAATTTCCACGGCTTCCATCTCAATCCAGATTAGCCTTTGGTACATCCTCTAATTCCTTTCTCCTTCTAGTGTTGTACCTTGCAATCCATTTTTAATAATGTATCAGAGCCAGGTTTTTAAAACATATATCAGAAGCTTATGGTTTCCTTTAAAATCCATAATAATCCATAATAATCCTAAAACAACTTGAAATAAGTACCTGTCTAAACTTATTACTTGCTCATTAAGTCACTATCACAAATTTTATTTCATTCTTATTAACAGAAACTTTTCTGTCTACAATCTTCCTATCTTGTGCTATTAGAATTTAAACCATATGAAGCAGAGATTTTGCATTATATATTGCTGTACCTTTGCTTATAACCAAGAGTAATGTAGCATTGAGTCCTAGGATTCTCAAACAATAGTTGATCTCATTTAATTTTATTTAAATTCTAAATAAATATGGCATTGGATACAAATAATCACATTTTAGTCCAACTTGTGAATATCTTTCAAGATTTATAGTTGAAGTAATGACCATGATGAAATTACTATGAGAAAAGTAATTACTATAGGTGAGAATTTTGGTTAGTATTTTTTAAAACTCATTTTAATTTAAAAAAATCTAAATGTAGATCAAAAGTTAAACAAGTCATTAGATAAAATAGTACATAGGCATATCATAATAGCCTCATCATTTTTGTTTGTATAAATGTTATAACATAATTTTTAATTTAGATTTCAAATTTAAAAAATAGGCTTGGCACCTGTGGCTCAACGGGCTAAGGCACCAGCCACATACACCTGAGCTGGCGGGTTCGAATCCAGCCCGGACCCGCCAAACAACAATGACGGCTGCAACCAAAAAATGGCTGGGCGTTGTGGCCGGTGCCTGTAGTCCCAGTTACTTGGGAGGCGGAGGCAAGAGACTCGCTTGAGCCCAGGAATTGGAGGTTGCCGTGAGCTGTGATGCTATAGCACTCTCTCCAGGGTGACAGCTTTAGGTTCTGTCTCAAAAAAAAAAAAATAAAAGTCAGCATTAATTTTTCTTTTGTTTTTTTTTTTATTTTTTTTTGGAGACAGAGTCTCATTCTGGTGCACTGGCCTAGGTAGAGTGATGTGGCGTCACAGGTCACAGCAACCTCAAACTCTTGGGCTCAAGTAATTCTCTTGCCTCAGCCTCTGGAGTAAGTAGCCTCCAGAGCTGCTGAAAATACAAGTACGTGCCATCTATCACCACTGATTTTTCTATTTTAGCTGATAGGAGGTCACACTATGGCTCAGGCTGGGCTCATATTCCTGAGGTCAAGCAATCCACCTGCTTTAACATCCCTGAGTGCTGGGATTACAGGTGTGAGCCACCACACTCTCCAGAGCACTAATTTTAAAAGATACTAGTCTAATGGGCAGCGCCTGTGGCTCAATCAGTAGGGGGCCGGCCCCACATACCGAGGGTGGCAGGTTCAAACCTGACCTGGGCCAAACTGCAAAAAAAAAAATAGCCGGGTGTTGTGGCGGGCACCTGTAGTTCCAGCTACTTGGAAGGCTGAGGCAAGAGAATCGCCTAAGCCCAGGAACTAGAGTTTGCTGTGAGCTGTATGACACCATGGCACTCTACTGAAGGTGATAAAAGTGAGACCCTGTATCTACAAAAAAATAAAAAAGATACTAGTCTAAGATGTTTTGGATCTTGTATCTTTTCCGTTGATAAAATTCATGAACAGGTATAGGATCTGAAAGGAATTATCAACTGATTCAGTTCTCTAGCCTAAAATTCACCAAATTTCTTTGGCCAGAGTTATTCATACTGGTGATGATGCAGGGAAGAGGAAAGCCATTCACTATAAAGTCCTCTCAGTTACCTGAAATTCAAGAAACTGGCCCTCTCAAACAGAATACAACGTAACCAAAAAATAAAATTTGAAATAAAACCAGAGTTTAAACTTGGTAGGCCATGCAGTCAGTAAACCAATGTACTTCATGTATCACTCTCAGGGCTCCCTTGTGTTCTCTGTAGCAGTTTTAAGGGTTAATGTGTGTAACTGAAGTTAAAACATATGGTAGTGAATTTAAAATACTGACACTTAAGTAAAATTATACACGGTGTTTGCCAAGTTGTTTTATATAATACAGTAAAACTGTGTTACAGTATGTGAAGTTTGTCTCTGTCTTAATTTGCTTTTATTTATTTGCTTATTTATTTATGTCTTTATTTTTATCTCACACTGATATAAAAGTACAATTAGGTTACGCTGTTTGCATTTATTAGGTAAAGTCCAAGTTCTAGTTAAGCCCTTCACTCAGGTGGTTTGTGTGTTGTATACCCTACATTAAGCCTATTATTTGAGAGCACACCAATTCCCCTCCTTTTCCCCCTCCCTCTTTTTTGATTGTGGTTATGTTTTCCTCTTATGTGGGGGTGTAGTTGTTCATCCACTGTTTTCATACTAGTATTGAATACATTGGTACTTGCTTTTCCATTCTTGTGCAACTCTATTTAGAAGGATGTTCTCCAAATCAATTCTGATAAATACACAAGATGTAACGCCTCCATCTTTTTTTATGGCTGAAGAATGTGGTTTATACAGAACAAAATTTATTACTCCATTTTTGAGTTGATGGGCCCTTAGGCTGTTTCCACATCTTGGGCACTGTGAACTGAGCTATGATGAACATTCTAGTGCAAATGTCCATATAGTAAAATGATTTTTTTTCTTCTGGGTAAATACTTACTAATGGCATTACAGAATCAAATGGAAGGTCAACTTTTAACTCTCTGAGGTTTCTCTGTACTTCTTTCCATAAAGCTGTATTAGTTTACAGTCCCACCAACAGTATAAAAGTGTGGGAAAAATTCTCTCCACATCCACACTAGCTTCTGCAGCTTTGAGACTTTGGGATGCGGGCTGATCTCACTGGGGTTAGGTGATATCTCAGAATGGTTTTGATCTGTATTTCTGATAATCAGGAACAATGAGCATTTTTCATCTGTTTCTTGGCCATTCATCTTTCTTTTGCTTTAAATTAGTGTACTTTCATGTTTATATCAAGTCCATACTAAATGTATGGAATAGTTTAGGGTATAGAATTACATAGGCCTATTATTATTATTATTATTATTATTTTTGACACAGAGTTTTACTTTATTACCTTTGGTAGAATGTCATGACATCATAGCTTACAGCAATCTGGACTCAAGAGATTCTCTTGCCTCAGCCTCCCAAATAGCTGCGACTACAGGCCCCACCATAATGCCTGCCTATTTTTTGGAGATGGGGTCTCACTCTTGCTCAAGGTGGTCTCCAACTCCTGACCTCAGGTGATCCACCTAGCTCAGGCTCCCAGGCTCCCAGAAGGCTGGGATTACAGGCCTCAGCCACATGCCTGGCCAATTCAGCCTATTTTTTTTTTCTTTGCAGTTCTTGGCTAGAACTGGGTTTGAACCCGCCACCTCCTGTTTATGGGGCTGGTGCCTTACTCCTTTGAGTCACAGGTGCCATCCTCAGCCTATTTTTAATAGTGATTTCAAACCACCAGAAATTACATGTGTCTGGAATCTCCCAATCTTCATAAGTGCCAGATAATGGGGAAACTACTGTAAAAATTTGGAGAAACATTGTTATGAGACACTTTTTAAAAATGTGTTCTAAAGAGAAGAGCAGAACAGAAATTATAGTAATAAGGGAGAAGTTACTAGATCACACCTATTCGTATTGTTAACTTGTATTCAATTACTTCTGATTCTTTAACAAGTGCTTTAAAAAGCCAAGAAAAGGATAATTTAGTAAGAACACTCAGAAAATTACACCATTTTGATCAAGTCATTATCTTAAATTCTAAATTTTTTTTTTTGAGACAGAGCCTGAAGCTGTCACCCTGGATAGCGTGCCATGGCATCACAGCTCACAGCAACCTCCAATTCCAGGGCTCAAGCGAGTCTCCTGCCTCTGCCTCCCAAGTAGCTGGGACTATAGGCGCCCGCCACAATGCCTGGCCATTTTTTGGTTGCAGCTGTCGTTGTTTGGTGGACCTGGGCTGGATTCGAACCTGCCAGCTCAGGTGTACGTGGCTGGCACCTTAGCCTGTTGAGCTACAGGCGCCGAGCCTAAATTCTAATTTTTTTATGGGGTAATTATATTATGATAATATTCTCACTGTCCAGACACCACTGCTCTATCCTTAGAGCCAGAATTATTGCAGCACTTGAAGCAGGCATCCATGGTATTAAATGCCTGGGGTAAAGATCGTTCCACTAGAATTAAAACTAGACTGTAAATTCTGAAAAAAGTGATTACTCCTTTAAATGCTAAGACAATAACACAAAACTACAAGAAACATTAAAAAAAAAATCACTGAAGCATGACACCTCCAAAGGAAAACAATTTTATCTCATTTTACTCAAGAAACAGAGATCTACAAATCACCTGAGAAAGAAAATTCAGAATTACCTTAAAAATGCTCACTGAGCTTAAAGACAACAAAGATTAAATGACATCAAGAAAACAATATGTGAACAAAATGAGAATTCTGACTAATTTATAGAAATCATAAAAAAGAACCACACAAATTCTGGAACTGAGTGTAACACAATACTATAAATGAAGTCAAAGAAAGCTACAACAGCAGATTTAGTCAAGAGACAAAAGGCTCAGTAAAGTCAAAGGCAGTTGGTTTGAAATTATGCCTTTAGAGCACAAGGTAGAAGAATGAAAAAGAATGAGAAAGTTTATGGTATACCTTGTACTATGGAAGTTTAAGAAGGACAAAAGAAAGAGAAGAAGCAAAAAGCTTATTTAAAGAAATAATTACAGATAACATTCTATAACTAGAGAGAAAAATTCACTTACTGATCCATGATGTCCAAAGATTCTACTTAATCTGAACATCAAGAAATCTCAGCTGTAACATGTTATAAGTAAACTGTATAAAATCAAGGAGAAAGAGAATTTTAAAAGCAAGAAAAAAGCAACTTACTACATGTAACCACTATTAGACTATCAGAGGTATACATGTCAGCAGAAACCCTATAAGCCAGACAGAAGTATAATAACATTTAAAGTAATAAAAGAAAAAACTATTCTCTAAGAATATCACACTCAGCAAATTATCCCTTAAAAAGGAAGAACATACAAAGTCTCAAACACAAAAACTAGGAAGGTTAGTTACAACTAGATCTGCCTTATAAGAACTGCTTAAGGGATTTCTTCAAATTGAAACAAAAACATACTCAATAGCAAAGCAAAATCAGGAAAGCATAAATCTGAATGTAAACATGTGGATATATGCAAGTTCATATAGCACTGTTAAGGTGATGCATAATTCACTTATAAACCTAATATAAAAGTAAAAGGATAAAAATTTGTTCATATAAAAAGCAGCAAACTCTGACTATAAAAACAAAGTGTAAAAGTGGAATGGGAAAAGAGTAAAAGTGCAATGTTTTTCTCTGTGTTTCAAATTAGGTTATTAATTTAAAAGAGAAGGCTATTTTATGTAAAGCTCAAGATAATCACAACAAATAAAAACCCTACAAAAGATACCCAAAAGATATAACAGCCAAAGAAAATCACTACCAAAAAAAAGATAATAAATCAAATAAAAGATGATAGCCACAGAAAGAAAAAAAAAAGTGCAAAACAGAAAAACAATTAAAATAATAATAGTAAATAATCACATATCAATAATTAATGTAAATATTTTAAGTAACTGTAAGTAGTTTAAAATCACAAGCAAAGGGCAAAAGTGACTCAGTGGACAAGAAACAAAATTCAGTAATACGTTGTCTATGTGAGCCTTTAAAGAGGATACGTTGCCTAAAAGTGAAGGGATAGAAGACATTCCATGCACACTGTAATCAAAAGACAGCAAAAATGGCAATATTTACATCAAGAATGTAGTTCTTAAACCTGTTACTGTTTCTAGAAAAAAGCCGTAATACAGTAATAAAAGGATCCAGTCTACTATAACGCATAACAATTATGTGTACATATGCACATAACATTACAGTAAATAAATATAAAGGCAAATATTGAGAAACTTAAATGGAGAAACTGACAATAACATAATAATAGGGGAATTCAATATCTTATTTATGAAAATTTGTACAACATCCAGACAGAAAACCAGTGAAAAGCTCACTTGAACAGTACTAAAGACCAAGTCAACCTAATAGAGATAATTAGTTCTATATCCCAGAAAGCAGAATAACCTCCTTTTTAATCAAGCTTATACAGGATAGATCATATTTTAGTTCAAAAATAAGTCTTAACACGTCCCCTGGGTGAAGGGGCTCTTCTACAAATGGAATGTTACTCTGGAACTGAGAACATCAAAACCTAAAAGTTGTACCCTTGTATTAATTTGAAAAAATAAAAATACTCAAAAAACCCCACAAAACAAATATGAAGTCTTAAGAAATTTCAGATCCAAATCATCCCAACCTTCTTTTCTATCCATAATGAAATAAGACTAGAAGTCAACAAAACCAATAAATCTGCAGAACATCCTTTTTAAAAACAGCATCCTTTTGTCTTTGCACAACATGAGAATTTAAAAATGTATCTTGAAATAAACAAAAAGAATATGGAAAAAAAAACCAGTACTCTAAGCACACTATAAGAAGTATTTATAGCAATAAAAATCTAAACTGAATAAAGAAAAGCTCTCGGGTGGTGCCTATGGCTCAGTGCATAGGGGCCATGTGTTGAGGGTGGCAGGTTCGAGCCCAGTCCCAGCCAAAATGCAACAAAAAAATAGTCAGGCGTTGTGGCAGGTGCCTATGGTCCCAGCTTAGGTGATTCCCAAGAGAATTCTTGGGAGATTCTCTTGGGAGATTCTCTTGGGAATCACCTAAGCCCAGGAGTTGGAGGTTGCTGTGAACTGTGTGATGCCACAGCACGCTACCAAGAGTGATAAAGTGAGACTCAGTCTCTAAAAAAAAAAAGAAAGAAAGAAAAGAAAAGCTCTCACATAAATAATGTAACTTTATACCTCAAAAAAGCTAGACCAAACTAAATCCTAGCTTACATCACCCTCAAATTCTTGGGTTCAAGAGATCCTCTTGCCTCAGCTTCCTGAGAAACTGGCACTACAGGCACCCACTACAACATGTGGCTAGTTTTTTTGGTGTTTTTTTAGAGAGATGGGGGTTGGCTATTGCTCGGGTGGTAAAAATTGGTTTTCCAAATACATAAACAAAATTAACACTTAGCTAGACTAAGAAAAAATAATGGAAGACATATATAACAAACTCAGAATAGAAGTGGAGACATAAACTATGTTCAGAAATAAAAAGATTCAAAGGGTCTATTATAAACAATATGCAAAAAACTGAACAATATGGATGACAAATGCTAAGAAACATACTAGTCGTCAAAACTAAATCAAGAAGAAATAGGAAGCCTGAAAATAACAATAGCAGATAAGGACACATAGTCCGTAATCAAAAATCGAACACAGAAAAAAAAGTCCAGTACCAGATGGCTTCACAGTTCAATTCTACCACCATTTGAAGAATAATTCCAATTCTTCCTAAACTCTTTCAAAAAATAGAAGAGAAGTCAGGTGTAGTGGCTCATGCCTGTAGCCTAGCACAATGGGAGGCCAAAATGGGTGGATTGCCTGAGCTCAGGAGTTTAAGACCAGCCTGAGTAACAGTGAGACCTTATCTCTAAATATAATAGCCAGGTGTTGTGGCAGACACCTGTAATTCTAGTTTCTTCTGAAACTTGGATGTCTTGAGCCCAAGAGTTGGCGGTTGCTGTGATATATGATGCCACAGCACTCTACCCAGGGCAACAAAGTGAGACTTTTTTAAAAATAAAAAAAGGGCTCTTTTTAACAAAATATAAAAAGCTCTTTTTAACAATAAGCTCTTGAGGAAACTTAAGAGAGGGAGAACCAACCACACCAACCTACTCCAAAGAGAGAATTAATCTACTCATCTCAGTAAGATGTGTAAACATGAGCCAAACAATTCCTTTTAGGTTGCAACCACCAACACTGGGATTAACATGAAATTTGGGGCAACAAATATCTAAATTACACAATGATAATAGTAATATTGTTTTCTTGGAAATTTGCTGAGAGAGTAGTGTTTTCACACTCCACCACCACAAATGACTATTTGAAATGATACAGTAATTACTTTGTGATGAATATTTCATAATATGTGTGTACAGAAACACACACGTATGTACATATATCAAACCATCCAGTTGTATACTTCTATATACACAATTTTTAATTATCAACTCTATGCTAATACAGAAATAAAACAAAATAAAAATAATTTTAAAATAATATAACTTAAGGTATTCTGAGAAGTCAGTATTATAAGAGTTAGGGGAAAATATAGATTTGTGAATTTATTGGTATTGATAATCACATTCACATTCATTGCTCTTTGAATCATAATAATTATGGTTAACTATTTGTAAAGGACTATTTTAGAATTTAAATTTTCTTACCACATTTTGCCAAGATTTCTTGCCATTTTATCATTTCATGTCAACATAATTCTTTGTGAAACAAAAACTACACAGTTTAACACACACACACACACACACACACACACACACACACACACACACACACCCCCTAAGGGGACTAATACAGTTTTAGAAAGCACTTACTTAATCATTTCATAAAGTTTTGGATCTGAGACTTTGATATTTCGTGCAATATTCCAGGAAAGATGAACCATGGGCACTACTGACTTCACATTTTGCAATTTATTCCATTCATACCGTTCCACTGCTAGTTTATACTGGCAGGCTAGGAAGAAAAAAAAAAAAACCAGTAACAAGTAACCCAAAAGGATAACAGATAGGAAGATAACCATTACCACCTCCCAGGTGAAGACTTCCACACCAACTGTGAAAATCTTAAAGCACTACAGAATTATTATGTTTTACAATGACTATATATAATGACTAATATTGACTAATAAATGATTAAGAACATTTACAATATGGGATACATTGTGCCAGGTTTTTTTGACATCATTTCATCCTTTCAAGGCCGTCTTGATTTTTTATGCTTACCTTGAAGATAAAGAAATAGGCTCTGAGAGCTTAAAAACAAACTTGCCCAAAGTCATAAAAGGTAACAAGGGAGATAATGTCTTTAGCTTCACAGACCAGATTCTTTATGTACATTAAATAGTTTGATATACTAGGCCTGTGCATCTAATATATCAGATGAAATGAAAACTCTAAGGAATAATGAAAACATTTCACTTTTCCTTAAAGAGCTTTCTTTAAAAAAGCAAAACATAATACTTGAAAATACCAAGAGTATATCTTTTATGTCTTCAGAGAAATATATCTACTATTTGCTGAAATCTTTTTTTTTTTTTTGAGACAGAGCCTCAAGCTGTCACCCTGGATAGAGTGCCGTGTAATTGCAGCTCACAGCAACCTCCAATTCCTGGGCTCAAGCGAGTCTCCTGCCTCTGTGTCCCAAGTAGCTGGGACTATAGGCGCCCACCACAGCGCCCAGCCATTTTTTCGTTGCAGCCACCATTGTTGTTTAGCGGGCCCAGGCTGGATTTGAACCCGCCAGCTCAGATGTATGTGGCTGGCGCCTTAGCCCATTGAGCCACTGGCACTGAGCCACATTTGCTGAAATCTTTATGCTTTGGTTGCCATTTTATAACTTGAAAGTAATCTCTATACTAACAATTAAGATTTTCCATAGAAGACATACCCTTTTCTTTTATTAAGGATTATTTTCTAATGGAAAAGTAATTCCCATTAGAAATATTCCTCTACAATGTGAAATCTGTTAGGGTATTACTTAAAATACCTGTAAGTGGACCAACATTCCAGGCAATGTTGTTACACCAGCCAATAGCCTGAACCCAATGCACAGTGCCTGCATTTATCCAGACCAAATCGCCAGGTCGCTGAATAAACCTGTATACAGGAACATTTGCATCATAAAGTTCTTCAAGGTTGGGCCACCAAGAACTCATTAGAAAATTCAAATTATTTCTGAAAAAGAAAAAAAAAATAATGCAAAGGATCAAGTTTTTTAATTGGCATCAAAAATGGGAAAATAATTTCAAAGTTTAAAAAAATGATAAAAAATGCTAATTTCACTAAAACCTTCTGTTACAAAAGCACTGCAATAAGAGCTACATCTTTCAAATACGAGGTATGAAAGGGCTAATCCTGAGAAAAATTAACTGAAGGGGAATAATGGTTAACTTATCTAAAGATCAGTTATTGTAACCTTAAACTTACTCTTAAAAGTTTAAAAGCTGACATAAGGTTCCAAATTACATTTAACTATATTGATTTTTAATTTTCTATCTGTAAGAAGTATTTTTCACACATTTTTTTCTTCCTAAAGAACATCTTAATATCCAGAATTCAGAAAGGAAACTGAAGACAGTGAATACATTAAGTCACTGAACTCCTTAACCATAATCACTATGACAAATATAAGAACCAGAACTTTCTCTCAATTTTTAAGAAAAATAAAAGAAGTCAGAAATGACCCTCTGCTGTTGTTATAAATCCTAAACAGGAAAGAAAGGTAAGGGCAGAAAGTCCTTTTCTATTTGTGTGTATTTTAGAAAATAGTTAACTAAAAGAATGCAGTTAAAAAAAAAAAGCTATCAAAAGAACTCACTTGCATATGTGTAGGACCCACTACCAATAACAACAATATAAACAGATTAAATTGATAAAATTTAATTTTAAAATCTGTTTTTGTTTGTTTGTTTCTTTCTTTCTTTTTGAGACAGAGTCTTACTTTATCACCCTCAGTAGAGTGCGATGGCTTCACAGGAAACTGCAACCTCAAAATCCTGGACTTAGGCGATTATCTTGCCTCAACCTCCCAAGTAGCTCGGATTACAGGCACCCACCACAAAGCCCAGCTATTTTTTGGTTGGAGTTGTCATTGTTGTTTGGCAGGCCTGGTCTGGATTTGAACTCACCAGCTCTGATGTATGTAGCTGGTGCCCTTAGCTGCTCAGCTACAGAAACTGAGTGTTAAAATTGGTTTTGTTTAATTTTTTAAGGGGTTCAAACCTGCCACCCTCAGTGTAAGTGGCTGGCACCATAACAAATGTGCTATAGGCACTGAGCCAAAAATCCTGTTTTGTAAATAATATCCTTATTCACAATACAATTATTGTGATATATTACATAATGTTTTCTACAAAGAATTTAATGATATATTCTAAGAATTTCTAATTGTTTTCCAAGAAGAAATTGACATAACCAAAAAATGGTTTAAGACTTAAGACATTAGCTTGTGCATTATTTCTATGTTTTCTCTTAAAAATATTAATTAGTTGGAGTTGTCTACATGAATTTTATTCTCATTGCCTTTTTCCTCCTAAAAATACAAAGCTTCCTTGACCTAAGTCTAGTAGAGGCTAACAAGTCAAGGGATTAAAAAATGGTATGCTTCCTCTAAACTATGAGCAAGTTGCTAGCAAGCAAACAGGAAAAAAACAAAAAGAAGGGAAAAGTTATAATCATTGCCCACTGGCTTAGTTTATTTTACCCAAATAATAGAAACAAAGAACTAAAAAAATTATAATAAAAATAAGAAAGCAAAATCAACTAAGGCAAATAGATCAAGTATTTTTTAAAAACTTCAAAGCAATGGTTGATTTTTATATACAGTGATAAAATTAACTATAGCAATAATCAAAGTGAGTAGTTACTGCCAGTAGATGCAAAAATCTTGAATGAATTATCCTTTTTAAAAAATGTAATGAACTTACAAATATACTTTTTAAAGACTTTCTAAAAGTTTACAGTAGAAATTACTGTGTGAAATAGACATATTAACTGACTTTGTAAATCTAACATCTGATTATGAGAATTTGGTCCACTTTTTCCCATATGTTTTATGCACATAATACATGTATACTTTCACATTTTTATATTTTCTCACAATAGTACTAACTCTGAAAAAGAAATCAACTGATTCCCCTTATTTACTAAACAGTGATTTTTCAGGCTGAATTAAAAATACACAAGATGACTTATTTAACAAACTATAGGCTTGGTGCCTGTGGTGGGTTCGAATCCAGCCCGGGCCTGCCAAACAACAATGACAGCTGCAACCAAAAAATACCCAGGAGTTGTGGCGGGTGCCTATAGTCCCCCAGCTTGGGAGACGGAGGAAGGAGAATTGCTTGAGCCCAGCAGCTGGAGGTTGCTGAGAGCAGTGATGCTATGGCACTCTACCCAGGGCAACAGCTTGAGGCTCTGTCACAAAAAAACAAACAAACAAACTGTAATCAAAGGTGCTTAATTTTATAATTTTTGCAATTTCTAAAACAAATTATAAGTCTAATTTGTCTTTAAAATAATATACATTTATGTATTAATTTTATACATTAAGGTTACTTTTCATCTATTCAATTCATCTGCTTTGCTGCTATTTCATGGCAGAGACTGATTTCATGGCATTTTTTATTAAGCATTGAAGAAACATAAGAGTTAAAATCAAAACACTAAGAAAGTTTCTGCTGAGCAGAAATTAAGTTGCATTTAGAAATTTACCTTTATACTTTGTCCTTTACAATTACTAATTCTCATAATTATGTTAAACCAAAGGTTAATTCATAAACCTACTTTTCACAAAAGTCATTCAGAACACCCCAATAATCTTCGGGTACAACAAACCATTCACAATCACCTGGACCAATATTTATGTTAACAGAACAGAAGTTGTTATTTTCTTGATGACCTGAGAAGTAAAAAACAAACAAACAAACAAACAGAAAAAGAGAGCATAAAATAAGTGACAAAGGTGCCTTCAAATAACTGCATGATTTTGAGAACTTCAAATGAAAAATGAATGCTTCAGATAGTAAATAGCACATAATATACAATAAATATTACAATATAATTACTTTCTCCATTAAACCCATCCCAATTCTCATAAATAGCATCAGAAAACTAATTAAGACAAATGTATAGTTCTCCAAATATAACAGTTCATTAGTACCCTTTATCTCCTGTATCATGCCAATCTGATGTTAGCATGTTATGTAAATGCTTATAATTCTTCCACCATTGAATAGGTGGGATGGTACTGCCCATGGCGTGGGGCTCTAAAAAATTAGTGTTATAGTTGTTGGCACAATACCATCCATCTGCCCATGGTGAAAAAGTTACATTACACTACATAATGTATATATAGCAGAACCTCTATAAATTGACCACCTAAGGGACTATAACAAACTAATCAACATACAGAAGGAAGGAGGCCTATTGTACTGATACATACAAGTAGGGCTTGTCCAGTCTATGAAAATTAGCTCAACGTAAGAAGGTGGTCAATGTAGGTATAGGTAGTTAACTAGGGATTTTGTTTACTGACCATATATAAAACTCCAAACACTTTAGACACAAATGATAAAGAGATAATATAAAAATAGGAAATTCCTTCCTGCTAAATTTTAAATGAATTACAATTTTACATTCAATGTGATTATCTTTTTCATTCACTATGAAAATGTCAAGTGCTTAATACTTATTCAAACATTAATATTCACCAGCAGATATGCATAAAGTATTTTCTCATGTGCCATTCTCATAGGTTTATCAAACATATATAAAAGTTTGTCAGAAATAGGTAGATGTCCTCACTAGCTCTACCAAACAGGAGTGATTTAGCAATGATGAAACTGTGTTGGTATTTTTGGAATGCAGGGTTGAAATGGAAATTCTCCAAGTACCACTATAAACCCCTATTCTTCACCACTGACTAGCAATAGAAATTTAGTTGTGGGCTTCAAAAAAGTTTTTTCATCATTTCAATATATAAATTACAAGACAAAATAAAACTTACAGGTGAAACTTATAGTATGGTAAAGTCATGCAAAAGACAAAATAATTGTTTTTTTTTTTTTTTTTTTTTTTTTTTGTATAGACAGTGTCTCACTTTATTGCCCTTGGTAGAGTGCCATGGTGTCACACAGCTCACAGCAACCTCCAGCTCCTGGGTTTAGGTGATTCTCTTGCCTCAGCCTTCTGAGTAGCTGGGACTACAGGAGCCTGCCACAACGCCCGGCTATTTTTTTGTTTTGCAGTTCAGCCAAGGCCGGGTTTGAACCCGCCACCTTAGGTACATGGGGCCGGCGCACTACTTGCCGAGCCATAGGTGCCACCCAAAATAATTGTTTTGAATTGCAAATGATACCATGCTGCTTTATAAACTTCATTTTTTATGATATTAAAAATAAGAAAGTTCTCTATTCTCACAAATGTTTGCAACATATCCTTTTTGGAGCTCAAAATATAATTTTAAACTCGAGAATGAAGTGAAAATTCTGACATTTCAAAAGCCATTTGTACCTTTATATTTGTAAGAATTAATGTGAAATGCAATTAAACTCAAATAGAATGTTATCAAATAAAAAATTCTAAAAAATTGCTAAAAGCAATATACTTAAGATAATATGCTCATACACTGACATCAATATTTACAGTATCCATACATGTGAAAAGACATTTTCAAAGATCTCAAAACAGACGATGTAAAAGATTTATATCTATAGTCAATTTTGACGATACAGTAACACTGACTTTGAGCCCCAATATGAAGCAAATGTTTCGCCACCCACAATAATTCTATTCTTTTCACTAGTTGACAAAAACTGCGCTTGGTTTTTATTTATTTTGATTTGCATCAATAAAATTCCATGGAAAACAGTTTTTTTCTGGTTTTATAAAAGTACCTACAGATATCCTTAATTTAACTTCTTGGCTTACAAAGTCTACAATACTTACCATCTAGTCCATTTAAATAAAAGTTTGCTTAGAAAGTTCTTGAATTATTTTCTAAAAATGAAATAGTGTATCATGCATTTTAAGTAAAATAAAATTTTTATTATATACACTTTATGCAAACTAGTTTGTAATAAAAGATTGTTACGGTAATTGTGGTCAAAAGCTTTGGAATACATTGTCAACTTATAGTCAATTCAATAAGAACTACATGTTGTCCGCTCAACGGGCTAAGACGCCAGCCACGTACACCTGAGCTGGCCGGTTCTAATCCAGCCTGAGCCAGCCAAACAACAATGACGGCTGCAACCAAAAAATGGCCGGGCGTTGTGGCGGGCGCCTGCAGTCCCAGCTACTTGGGAGGCGGAGACAAGAGACTCGCTTGAGCCCAGGAGTTGGAGGTTGCTATGAGCTGTGATGCCATGGCACTCTACCCAGGGCGACAGCTTGAGGCTCTGTCTCAAAAAAAAAAAAAAAAAAAAAAAGAACTACATGTTGTCATAAATTCTTTCACATATTAAGTGATTTTGCATCCCTCTCCTAGTAATAATCTTTGTTTTGTTTTTTTACATATAAAAGGAGTTAAAAACATAATGGAAAAAAAATAAATTAAAATTACAATCCAAAAAAAAACATAATAGGCAAACAATTAACACTCTGAGCTCACTAACAATAATATAAACATATTTATCTAAGAAGAAATGTAAAGATCTTTTGCACTTTATCAATTATTAAAGGGAAGTTACTGGTTTTGGTGCATGTTTCATGTTTGATTAACTATTTTTTTCCCAATAAAACAAGGTATGTTAGTTCATAATAATTACCTGGTGTTCGACTGCCTGGAACTTTCATAAACAGTTGAACTGTATTCATGCCCAATATTGTATGACCAACATGGCTTAAAAGATTTCCTGCTGATACAACACGCACAAAAGCAGGAAGTTTAGTCAGCTCCTGTAACTGCAACTTCCACCTACAATAAAGTAACAGATCAAGAGTGACACCCTGTTGTAAAAATTGGTGAAAATTAATCAATTCTCAGAATCTTGTGATGCAATCAGAAAAACAATTAAATCTATAACTATTTCCCCTTTGCAGTCTGAAGTAATATTAGAGGGCTTAACTTTTTCCAAGGATAAAAAATCTTAAGGCAAATAGAGAGCACTGAAAAAAATCATAAAAATTTATAGAAACTAAATTTAAAAAACTATTTACTTTTGATTTTAAGTTTGTAAAATTAGTACTTTGAGGCTTGGTGCCCGTAGCACAGTGTCAGCCATATACACCGAGGCTGGCAGGTTCAAATCCAGCTGGCCAGCTAAAGAACAACAACTGCAACAAAAAAATAGCCAGGTGTGTTGGGCACCTATAGTCCCAGCTACTTGGGAGGCTGAGGCAAGAGAATTGCTTAAGTCCAAGAGTTGGAGGTTGCTGTGAGCTGTGATGCCACAGCACTCTATTGAGGGCAACAAAGTGAGATTCTGTCTCAAAACATCAAACAAACAAACAAAAATTAGTACTTTGACTTTCCTTAGTAAAACTTAAAATTCTTTTTTTTTTTATTTTATTGTCTTTATTATTAAATCATAGCTGTGTACAATAGTGCAATCAAGGGGAACAATGTGCTGGTTTCATAGACAATCTTAACTATGTTCATCAAACTGATTAACATAGCCTTTCTGGCATTTTCTCAGTTATTATATGAAGACATTTGTATTCTGTATTTAGTAAGGTTCGCCTGGACCCTTCTAAGATGCACTGTGGTGTAGCCCCACCAAAAAACTTAAAATTCTAATAGTAAAATCTTGTAAAAAAAAAAAATTAGAATGTAAGGATTATTAGCTAAACCTCATGTCATATGCATTTTTAAAGTACAATGACTACAGATGGAAAAGAATAAAAAAACTAGACAATTCTCAATCTTGCAATCCTTTTGCTTCAGGTCATGAAAATAGTAATGGAGCTGGGGGACTTACTTTTTGTTATCAGAGAGGTCAATGTTGGTCCCAAATTTTATGGTTTTAAAAGGTCCTTTCCTTCTGCTTCCAGAACTTAAAAAAAGAAAAAATATTAAACACATGTCTTTTAGATAGAAATACAGAGTGGATGCTACAGGTTACTTACTTATCTGAGGATGTTGATTCATTATCTGAGTGGTCTTTATGCTGTGTTCTTTTCTCATTTTCTTCCTATAGATTAGTTAAAAACAATCACATTTAGTATACTGAAA
>CAUYRH010149102.1:0-12879 GCA_963574655.1 Perodicticus potto
ATCCAGACTCTGAATTCAACTTCTGACATCTCAGCCATTTGCTTATGCAAGGGATCTTGTGCTGTATATACCTTGTCGTTCCTTGGAGGAGTTGATCTACTCTGATTATTCATATTGCCAGAGTTTTTCTGTTGATTACGCCTCATGATTATTTTTCACTGTTGCCTATGATCGTCCTCAGAGTTGGGGAGGTGTCTCTCCCAGATCAGACCCTGGCAGAATCACTCTGTTTTTACTGGATCTTTGTAGGGAGTGACTCTGTGTCTCTAATGATTTCTCAAACCCCGCATGGTGGAGAGCTTAAATCCTCCTCAGCCTGCTTAGAAGACACTTTAAATTGCTATCTTGGGCTAAGCAGAGGCTTTCTCAGGAAAGCACTTGTGGCTGGGATAACTCCTTAAGTGGCTATTCACTTACTCAGTGTGCCAAAACCGGTCTCACCCTATGCCCCTGAGGGCTAAGGCTGCAAGGCATCTCGGTCCACACCTTTAGGCTGCTCAGTCACTAGATTACTCACTCCCACCCGATGTTTGGTCTGCGACCCTGAGGGTAGAGCTTGCCAGGACAGTTCTCCCAGAATGGCTCCACACAGCCCACAACCAAACACTGGTAGCTCTGCCTGGCTGGGTAGCCCAGTCTGGGGCCCCAGACAACACCCAAAGACCCCTGCACTCTTGCCCTAGTCCCCCCAAGGCAGTTCAACCGAGTGGCAAGTCCAAAAGAAACCCGAACAGCTCACAGGCAAGGCCTTTCCAGCCTGCAGTCCCACTGTTGCTCCACCCACAGCTGCCAACAGGATTAGACCAAACAAACACACGCAACCACTTGCCCAATCTCCACCGCTTTTGCCTTCCTCGGGGTGTCCAGAAGTCTCATGCTGTCTCCCTGTGTCCCCAGAGGGAAGTTTCTGGGCAGATCCCACCTGCCAGAGATGCCTGAAGTCCTCTCTCCCCAGTCTCACCGTGCCCAGTTGCAAGGAAGCTGTTACTCAGCCGCCATCTTGCTCCACCCCCCCTTTTTTCCAATCTTATATGATCGTATATTTAATTTTCTTTATCTCTTTTCCTCATTTATTTTTCCATTTCTCTGAGAGTGGGAGATCACAGCACTGGTCTGGTTGGGGGTGGGTCCCAAAAGTGGTCTTGCTCAAAAAAGTGATGTGGACAGGGTCTATGATGTCCTTCTACCTCTGGCCTATGAAAAGACACTATTGGTAAGTGTCCACTAAACATAAAACTGATTTTTTTCTATATTTAGTGGAAGTGGGTTCTTTTTTTTGCCCAGGCTGGCCAGGAGCTCCTGACATTGAAGGACCCATCCAGCCTGGGTCCCCTAAAGTTCTTGAGGTATGGCGGGTATTTCAAAGCATAATGCTGAACACCATCATTTCTCCGTCATACTCTTTCTCTCTTTTGATCCTTCTTCTTCTTTTTCTTCATTTCCTTCCCTTAAGTACCCCTTTCTTTTTAATTATTTTCCTTTTCTCTTCTTTATTTCCTTTCCTTTCTCCCTTTTTGCTTTTTGCCCTTATTTTCCTTTTTGCCTTATGCCAAAAGGCCACTTTACCACCTACGCTAAAGTAAAGGTAATTTAAAGTAAAGGAAGTAGTAAGAGGAAAAATCACAGGAAGGAAGTGAACAAGAAGAATACACAATGAGTAGAGAACAACAAAAAAAATCTGGCAACATGAAATAACAGAACAATGCAAAATGATTATGAGGTAGCTACTGCAGAGGATTCCATCTATAAAGAATTAATGGAAATGACAGAAAGGGAATTTAAAATATGGATGGCAAACATAAGAAGGGAAATCAATGAGAAAGTGGAAAAACAAAACTAAGAATGCTTGAAATGTATGAAGAATATAGAAAGGATATGGTAGAGTTTAAGAAATTGAAGGAATTTCTCAGGAAACTTAAATATTCAGTAGAAAGTATCAATAATAAATTATACCAAGGAGAAGAAAGAATCTCAGACCTAGAGGATAAAGCTATTGACCTAACCCAGCCAGTTAAAAGGGCAGAAAAGAATAGAGAGAAAGCAGAATGTTCACTCAAGAGAATGATTAGACTTCACAAAGCTTTCAAATATGTGAATTATAGGTATCTCTGAAGGGAAAGAAGAGCATTCCAAAGGAATGGAAGCCCTATTCGAGTATAGTATAAATGAAAAACTTCTAAGTATCCCAAAGGTTTGGAAACATTCCTTTTAAAGGAATATAAAAACCTGGGCTGTAACAACACACAGAATTTCCAAGACCCATTGCAATGAACATATCCAAAGTCAAGATGAAAGAGAAAATGCTGCAAGCCACCAGGAGTAAGTACCAATTGACCTACAGGGGCATATCCATGAGGTTGAAAATGGATTAATCACCTTAAACTTTCCAATCCAGAAGAGCAAAGTCATCTACCTTTAACCTTCTTAAACAAAAAAATTTTCTGCCCATAATTCTATATCAGCTAAGCTAAGCTGATGAAGAAATCAAAAAACTGATGAAGAAATCAAATCCTTTACTGATATGCAAACATTGAGGAAGTTTGCCACAAGACCAGCCCCACAGGATATACCTAGACCTATTCTACACACTGACCATCACAATTGACCACCAGCAAACTCAACACCCAGAAACTAGAGGACAAAACCTAGTTTCCACAATGGCACAAAGGATAAAATGAGAAATAGACTTTCACAAAATAAGATGAATTTAACTCCACCACACTTCCAGGTCTCTCAATAAATGTAAATTTCTTAAATGCCCCACTGAAAAGGCATGGGCTGGCTGATTGGATAAAAAAGCGCAAGCCATCTATATGTTGTGTGCAAGAAACACACTTAACCTTGAAGGACAAAACACAACTCAGGGTAAAGGAACTGAACACAATATTTCAGGCAAATGGAAATCAGAAGAAAGGAGAGTTCACAATCTTATTTTCAGATACAAGTGGATTTAAAGTAACTAAAGTTAACAAAGACAAAGATGATCACCTCATTCTGTTCGACAGAACAAGATGACACATAGACATTTCAATTCTAAATATTTATGCAGCCAACTTAATTGCCTGCAGATTTATGAAACAGACTTTAAATGGTCTGAGAGATATAATATCCTATAACACTATAATATTTAAGGACTTTAACACCCCATTAACAGAACTGGATAAACCCTCTAAACAGAAACTAAACAAAGATACAAGGGATTAAAATGCAACCCAAGAAAGATGGGCTTAATTGACATTTACAAAACACACCTTTCCAAAGCTGAAAAATATGTTCCTCTCACCAACCTATGGAACATACTTCAGAATGGATCATATCCCAGGACACAAATCAAACCTCAAAAAATTTTAAAAATTGAATTTGTACCTTGTTTCTTCTTAGACCACAAGGCAATAAAGGTAGAACTCAACTCCAACAAAAATATTTAGCCCCACACAAAGGCATGGGAATTAAACATCTTATTGCTGAATGACAATTGGGTTAAGGAAGAGATAAAGAAGGAAATTATTAAATTCATGGAACATAAAAACTATGAAGCTACAAGTTACAAAAACCTGTGGGATTGTAAAAGCAATCCTAACAGAGGAATTTATTGTATTACATTCCTATATCTGAAAAACAGAAAGAGAACACATCAACAATCTAATGAATCATCCTAAAGAAATGGAAAATGAAGAGCAAGCCAAACTCAAACAGAAGAAGAAAAGAAACAACCAAATTTAAATCAGAAATAAATGAAATTGAAAGCAAATGAATCATTCAGAAAATTAATAAAACAAAAAGTTGGTTCTTTGAAAAGATAACCAAATGATAAACTTTTGAACAGATTAACTAGAAACAGAAAAGTTAAGTCTCTAATAAATTCAATCAGAAATGAAAAAGGGGAAATAACAACAGATACCACTGAGATACAAGAGATTATCTCTAACTATTACAAGAAACTTTATACCCAGAAATTTGACAATATGGAGGAAATTAACCAAAACCTGGGATCATACCATCTCCCTAGACTTAACAAGAATGAAATAGGTCTCTTGAATAGACCAATATCAAGCACTGAGGTTGAAGAAACAATAAAAAATCTTCCAAAAATAAAAATCCTGGAACCAAATTGCTTTACACCAGAATTCCCTCAAAACTTCCAAGATGTGCTTGTACATATACTGCAAAACTTATTCTAAAACACTGAGATGGAAGAAATCGTCCTCAACTTGTTCTATGAAGCAAACATTACCCTCATACAAAACCACAAAAGTATCTAACTGTAAAGGGGACTACAAACAAATTTCACTAATGAATATTGACCATAAAGAGAACTACAGAAAAATTTCACTAATTAAAATCTTAGCCAATAGATTAGTGCTACACATTAAAAAAATTATACATCAGGATCAAGTAGGCTTCATCCCAAGGATACAAGGCTGCTTTTACATACACAATTTCATTAATGTAATTCACCATATCAATAGAAGAAAAAACAAAGACCATATGATCCTCTCAATAGAAGCAGAAAAAGCATTTGATAAAATTCAGTATCCTTTTCTAACATGAACATTTAAGAATATAGACATAGATGGCACATTTCTGAGACTGATTGAAACCATCTACAACAAACCCACAGCTAATAGCTTACTAAATAGAGTAAAACTAATAGCTTTTCCACATAGAACTGGAACCTGAAAAGGATGTCCTCTATCACAACTACTATTCAACATAGTGCTGGAGTTCTAGCCAATGCAATCAGGCAAGAGAAGAATAAAAAAGGCATTGAAACAGGGGCAGAGGACCTCATACTCTCACTTTTGCTGATGACATGATCTTATACATAGGTATAAAGACCTATGTATAAGAGAACCCCAAAGACTCAACCACAAGACTCCTGGAAGTGATCAAGAAATACAGTAATGTCTCAGGGTATAAAATCAATGTATGCCAATAACAGCCAAGTTGAGAAGCTAATCGAAGACATAATTCCCTTCATAGTTGCTTTAATGAAAATGAAATTCTTGGGAATATGCCTACCTCATTAAAATACCAACATCATACTTTGAAGAACTGGAAAATATAAAACTGCATTTTGTATGGAAACAGAAAAAATCTGCATAACCAAGGCTATTCTTACTAATAAAAACATAGCCAGAGGTATCACTCTACAAGACTTTAGGTTATATTACAAGTCCACAGTGGTCAAAACAGCGTGTTATTGACACAAAAATGGAGACATAGACATACGGAACTAAATAGAAAACCATGAGATGAAACCATTCTCTACTTGCTATCTGATCTTTGATAAAGCAAACAAAAGCATACAGTGGGGGAAAGAATCCCTATTCAAACCACATGTAAAAGGCTGAAACTAAACCTGCACCTTTCTCCACATTTACAAAAATTGACTCATGATGGATAAAAGATTTAAATCTATGTTATGAAATGGAAAAATCTTAGAAGAAAATGTGAGAAAACCTCTTGAGGATATCAGCCTGGAAATGATTTTATAATGAAGGCAGCAGTGACAATCACAAAAATGATAAAAGTAAGCAAATGCAATTTAATTGAGCTGAAAAGCTTTTGCACATCTAAGGACACAATAATTAAAGCAAATAGATAACCTTCTGAATGGGAGGAGATATTTGCATGCTTCAAATCTGGCAAAGGCTTGATAACTGGGATCTACAGAGAACTCAAATTAATAATAAAAAAAAAAGAGCAAACAATCTCATCTATCACTGGGCAAGAGACATGAACAGAACCTTCTTTACGGAAGACAGATGAATAGCTAACAAAAATTTGAAAAAATGTTCATCATCCCTATTCATCAGAGAAATTCAAATGAAAGGCACCCTGAGATATTACCAACCCCAGTGAAATTAGCCCACATAACAAAGTCCCAGAGCTGCACATGCAGGTGTGGCTATGAAGAGAGGGGAATCATTGATAGGACTGCAAACTAACACAGCCTTTATTGCAAGAAGTATGGAGAATCCTCAAAGATCTCAAATTAGACCTTGCATTTGATCTTGCAATCCCAATACTAAGCATTTACCCAGAGGAAAAAAAATCATTTTATCACAAAGACACTTTCATTAGATTGGTTATCACAAATTAATTGATAATTGCCAAGATATAGAAACAGCCCAAAAGCCTATGAACCCTGGAATGGATTAACAAACTGTGGTATATGTATAGCATGGAACACTATTCAGCCATAAAAAAATGGAGACTACATATTTTGTATTAACCTGGATGGGATTGAAACACATTCTCCTCAGTAAATTATCACAAAAATGGCCAACCAAATATTTAATATGCTCAATACTAATATGAAGCCAGTAGACAATCTGACATATACCTGCAAAAGAGAAAAACTCAATTCAATTCATATTTGTGGGTAGAGGGAATAAGGGAAGAGAGAAAGGAGAAGAAAGAGGAATTGGCATGCTCCCACTTAATGGGCACAATGTAGGGATGTATTGCACACTATTTGGGTGTGGGACACAACTACAAGAGGGACACTACCTAACAAATACAAATACTATAACCTAGTTGTACTTTCTTAAAAGTTGCAGTAAAAACAAATAAATAAATAAAATAAAAGCCTACCCATTGCTTGCTTCCTTACTAGACTCCCTTTTCTAGTAATATTAGTTAGCATAAAGCACTAAAAGTATCTGCTAGTTTCTCTCATTTTCTCTTGTACTCTAAACTCCTCAATAGTAAAGATAGTATCATATGCACATGATGTACTATATTGGGACCCCCTATTAAGTACTGGGTGTATAAGTATTTTTAAGAAGTAAGAGAGTTTACCCAAATATAATTAAAAAGCTCCCCCTAAATCTGAAATAAATTAGATGACTTAGGTTCATCCCTGAAATCACTAAGTATTGTGTTGATCCTGAAAAATAACCTTTATAGTTTTCTAAACTCGATTTCTTCATCTGTCAAGAAAGAGGTTGGACTAAGTGTCCTGAAGGCATTTCACAACACTTTTATCCTACAGGTATATAAATCAGTGATTCAGAATTAAAGTTTTATGTCCAAAAATGTTATTTCAATTTCATAGAGAATTACTATATTCATTCATGGAGAGAATAAATATTGTAAGAAGTCAACTGTTTCTGAGTAAAGCTATAAATTCAATGTAATTCCCATCTCAAGAGGATTTTATAATTTATATCAACTTTATTTTAAAATTTTAAAATTTATAAATGCATTTAGATTATAAGCTTTATGTGGCAAATAACATATAACAATATATACACATATATGAGTGTGTGTGTGTGTGTGTGTGTGTGTGTGTGTATATATATATATATATATATATATATATATATATTTAGAGAGAGAAAACAGCATTTTTGAAAAAAAAAAAAAGTTTGTTGGAAGTGGCCAAAATTCCCCTGCTAGATTTCAAAATATTCTATAAAGTTTTAACAATTTAAGCAGCATAATGTTGCCATAGCAATTGACAGATATTTTTCTTGAATAGAATAGAGAAGCCAAAATTGATTTATGCTTATATGGAAATTAATAACAGAGTACGATTCACTAAGCAGTAATCAAAGAATGAGCTAGTCAATATATGTTGTTAGGAAAATTGATTACCCGTAGTCAAAAAATAAAATTTCATGACTATGATACAATATATCCAAAAATATATTTCAGATGAACAAATAGCTTAAAAGATGACAGATAAATCTTTTAGACGAATAGAAGATACTACACAGTATATTGATAACATACTGCTTCCTACATCTTAAACATTATTCCAAGTGCTTTACAACTATTAATTCTATCAATAACCCTATTACCCCACGAGAGAGGTAAATTTAATTTTTTTATTATTATTCTATTTACAGAAAGGTAATTATGGTATAAGGAGGTTAACAAACTTACTTAATCTAGTGAATAAGAGACAGAATTGGAATTCAAAATTAATCACTCTTGCCTTATTATCTGAGATCTGAAGCACTTTACTAGCCAGAAGAGAGAGAAAACTTTCCTTAGAAAATAAAAATAGGGCAGCATCTGTTGCTCAAAGGAGTAGGGTGCCAGCCCCATATGCCGGAGGTGGCGGGTTCAAACCTAGCATCAGCCAAAAACTGCAAAATAAAAATAAAAATAAAAGTAAAAACCTGAAAATAATAGATAAAGATGAGGTATAAATTTCACAACAAAATCAACTTCACATTTTAAAACAAATCAAACACTGGGAGAAAATAAATAGCATGTAAACACATAGATAAACAGCAAATAATTATTCTATTCACAAATATAAATAACAAACAAAGATGTCTACCAAAAAGTACGAACAGTGAATGAACTTTTTAAGAAAATCTAAGTGAAACAGCTAACAAATAAATAAAAACAAACTCAACTTCACTGGCATCGCCAGTGACACTGCCTTGTTTCCTCCAGGCAAATTAAAATTAAAATATGAAGATAATTTTTTATCCACAGATCTGAAAAAAAATTAATATGATAATACTAAAAAATTAATAATCAAATGTTGGCAGGTACTTCCAGTGAGAATAGAAATTGATCAACCAAATTGAAATGCAAGTCAGCAATGCATACAGAAGCTGAAAAGGCGACTACTGTTTAACAAAAAATGACCTAACAATTTCCCTTCTTCAGATCTACTCCTAGAGTGATCATTAGCACACAAAATAAAAAAAAAAGTGAACATAAATATTCACTGTCACATTGTCATAGAGTGATATTGGAGGCAGTCTAAGCATCTATCAAATGAGACTGGATAAATAAAAAATTATAAATACTTATAAGGAAACATAGAACAGTAAAATAAACAAGTTAGCTTAACATAGATAAATCTGAAAAAAAAATTGGGGGGTAAAAGCACGAGTTATTCACTAATGTATAAAACATAGAACAATTAAGGTAAATTTATAAATCACATGAAACCACATTATAAATTTTTTATCCATAGCATTTATAAATTCCATTTTTAAAGGACTGGAAGAATACATACCAAAGTTATAAATGATTATGTTAAAAGAAAAGAGAAGTGGATTGGTGGACACTGGTTAACTTTTACTATAATGTTATAATATTATTAAGATACTGCTTTTATATATTCTTACATAGTTTTTAAAAAGTATAATGAAATAAAGTATATTATAATAATAATTACATTAATGGTATTATGAAAATCTATATAAATTTAAAAGACTTTCAAAGTTAAATTTTCAAATATTGTAAAATATTTGAATTTTGAAAGAATCAAGTAGGAAGCAGAAAGGGATACAAATTTTAAGCAAATATTTTTTCGAAAGTCTATTATAAGGAAGTGTTATTAAATTATATTTTAAACTACAGAAATGTTACTGTAGATATAAAAACAATCTGTGGAACTGGAGAAGAGATACATACTAATACTCTAAGTCCTAGAATTTCTGCTTTTTAGTTCTTATTGGAATAAGCATATAGAAAGTGATAAGATAATTTAATTAAAAGAAATAGAAAAAGTAATACTCTGGGAGATAGTCTCATAATATTGATATTGATTTCATGTGTAGTAAGACCTAGATCTTGCTGTCTATCTGCAAGATAGCAGCAAATTGTAAAGCAAAACCCTCTCTTTCTCTCTGTTACTTTTATCCCTGGAAAAGACATAGAGTAGAGAAGTAAATTTCCTTTACTATCCTAATTTTTGAAAAATGTAATTGCAAGATTTATATATTTCTTCTAATATAGACACTACATGTAACTAATTCATCCATTGGACCTACCTAGAAGTTTAAGGCCAAAAGACAAACTCATAATTTTATTGGAATCAATTTGTAAGTTATTCATTCATGAAAAATAGAGACATGAAGTTTATTAAAAGTGATAATTGCCAAAAAATAAAAAATTCTTAGATAGTCTCAGGGATCATTAAGCTTTTCCTTGGCTGTAATCCATATCAACTTGGGGTTTCCTGGTTTGAACTTCATTATAATCATTTCCCTGAGTTAGAGAGAGCTTGCCTAGTAAAGTATCAGCTTTATATGCTTTTATAGAGTCTAATGTCACGTAGTACAGAAATGCAGTTCTAGTTCAAGCACTGTATATTCACTCCCATGTTCTTCTGAAAATTGAAACTGAGTTAAGCTAAAATGAAAGGCACTTTAAATTTAGAAATATCACAGCAACTAAATATATCCCATCAATGGTTATGTACCAGCGAAGATTTCCTGAATACATCAGTGCATATTCATTCATTCATGCATTTTCATTTGTTGAACAAATAATTGAGTAATTACACTTGCTATGTACTCAGAACTGCATGCATACACACACACACACTTACATGTTTATATGGTCTCAAGTGACTCACAATAGAGTAAAGGAAGGCCTAAATTGACCCTCACGTGCAGCTGTTTCAATTAAGGAAATATCCTAATTTTATACGAAATTATGGCTAAACCAAATCAAATAATTTTCCAAATGTATAGTCTCTACATCTGCATTGTCCAAGTCTCTCTTCACAGAGTTAAATCCAAATGACAAATTCATAACTTCTCATCTATTTCTCCATTAAGAATTCCTAACATGGGATTGTGAATCAGGAAAGCAGTGGGCCCCTCTAACTTTATTCAAGGTTTGTGGGGAATATGGGCAGGGGAGGAAGGCTCATATCTATACAACTATAGTACATGTAAAATAATTAGAAGTGCTGTAGATGTACATTTACATGTGTATCATTTATGTATGTTCATGTAATTTATGCAAGAAATGTTCAAATTCAAATTGTATGTGTATTATGATTATCCTTAAGATTTTTATCTTAGTGGTATATGCTTACCAATTAATAATGTCTTTGAAGATAAATGAATTAAATTTTCCAATCAAAAGACATAGAGTGCTTAAATGAATTAAAAATGGAACCTAACTATATGCTGCTTACTACAGACTCACTTAATCCTTAAGGACACACATAGACTGAGAGTTAAAGATGGAAAAACATATTTTACACAGGGGAAAGCAAAAGATAGCAGGGGTCGCTATAATATCAGACAAAATAGATATAAAGTCTAAAACTGTGACAACATACATAAAAGGTAATTAGATAATGAGGGGTCAATTCATCAAGAGCATATAATAATTATATGTGCACCAAATATTTATATATATATATATATATATGGCAAATATCAACAGGACTGAGAAATTGCAGTGCAATAATAGTAAAGGGCATAAATGATCCTACTTTCAACAATGGAAAAATCATCTAGACAAAGAACTGATAAGGAAACACTGGACTTGAACTACACTTAAAAACAAAAGGACCTAACACATGTGGAACATACCAAGCTTGACTTAGCCATTCCACAACATATACATATTTCAAAACATCATTTTGTACATCATTAACGTATACAACTTTTATTTGTCCATAAAAATTAATTATTTGAATAGGAATGAGATACTGGCACATGATATAGCATGGATAGATCTTGAAGATTTATTTTATGTGCAAGAATCCAGACACTAAAGGACAAATTTCATATGATTCCAATTATATGAAATGTCTAGAATAAACAAATCTATAGAGACAGAAAGCAGATTAGTGGGGGCAGTGGGAAATGGGCATTAACTATTTAATGAACATAGGGCTTCTTTGGGGGATTAAAAATGTTCTGTAACTTGATAGAGATGATAGTTGCACTATATTGTAAATGCAGTAAATGTCATTGAAATTGTTCACTTTGAATGGTTTGTTTCATGTTTCTAAATTTCACATCTATGAAATATAATTTGAAGGAGTTTCATCTTCTTAAATGCTTTCATTTTTAAAAAATTATTTTTACTAGAAAGATAAAACAGAGAAGAAACACAGGTAAGTAGAAATAGTAAAAAGTACTTGAAAAAGAAAAAGAAAAAAAAAAGAAAGCACTTGAATTTGCTTTTGTTTGATATTGTCTTTTAGACCCAAATTTATTAACACAGTTTCAACCAAAATGCTTTCACTTGGTGTGGGGGGTTGAGACTTCTTCACAGATAATAATAAAGCTACCTTTCCAAGACTGAGGCAAAATTGGTAAAATGACCTCACAGTTTAGCTGAGTTGGGCATTTTGTAATTTTAGGATATTATAATGTAAGAAAAAACAGAAAAAAGTTACTTTTTCTGGAAGAAGCAACTAATATTAATTGTCAAGGGTTTCATTTTCATTTTTGAAAGTTATATCAAGAAGTGAGTTGCTTATAAAATCATGATTAGGAGGGTCCTGTAGATGGCCGTGGAGACAGTCCCATAGCCCATCTCTCTCTAGTCAGCAGGTGAGAGGGAGGGAGCTCTGAATTTTCCTCGTGTGAATTATTGGAGTGGATGGGCAGCTGGAGATGCACAGCGAATTGGTGGATTGTTGTGTTTGAAATATGGTTCATAACCGTGGAAACTGCTGTAAACCATTTCCCCCTGCTTGGCGGAGGGGCAGCCAGCCCCTCCCACAGGGAGGACAGCAGTTCGCAACTCACAAAACCTAATTGGAGAAAATTCCACCAAAGCATGGATCTCAGAGTTTGATGACCAGAAAGGGGTGCTGCTAGGATCCACGAAGACCCGGGCAGCCTAAAGGAGAGCCGAAGGGCGGGACCCTGCCAGAAACAGACATATTGGAATGTCCAAAATGGCGAGTGCCATTTCCCCAGATCATTGGGAGTAGGTGATCCGTCAGTGCTTTCCCAGGGGGGGAATCCTGGTGAGGTCTGACTGTGCAGGGGGTGTTGAATTCTGGGGTGTGGAAAAGACACTTTGAGCTGTGGAAGTTGATGAAGAGGGTCCCCGAGCACTCCAGCTGGAGAAAAAGCGGCAGGTCAAAGTGGCAGCAACAGCCCTGTGGGAGCTCCCTCCCCTCCAGCCGCCGCAGCTGCC
>CAUYRH010149103.1:0-11415 GCA_963574655.1 Perodicticus potto
CTAGGAGTAGTGATTGACCAGTCCTTTGCTTAAAAGCTTGGACTGGTGTCTGTACCTTTTCCCCTAGAGTTTTGCCAAGGACTCGTAGAAAGCTACTGCTTGCGAAACTGCGGATCTTCTTGGTGTGGTGGGGTTAAGTGGGTCTGTCTTATTTTCAGCTGGTCTTTGTCTTACCCTAGAGAATCTGTTATTCTGGATTGAAATCTGAGCTGTGAAGGAATACCAGAGTTAAGTCGCCACACCCCCCACAGGCAACAATTGAAAATGCCAAGTCAAACCTTCCCACTACCACACACCCAGGGTACCACTTTGGAAAGTCCTTGGTGATTAGCCCAGTCGAAGAGGTCCCAATCAATTGTCCTAGCCAGCACTGATCTCAAATAGAAGAGTTAAAAAGTCTCTGACAACTAGATAGCAGGGATCTTCTGGAAGCTCTGGTATAATTTACTCCGGTGCTCTTTGAGCTCAGGAGAGCGCCCCCCCCCCCAGCAAGTAGATTAGTCTGGGAAGGTTGATGCCTCCTTCCCACCTTGCTCTTCTGTCACACCCAGTCAGTGGTAACAGTTGTGATCCAGTTTTCTCCAATGAGCAGATGCTCCAGAGGTTTGCACCTGCCTGGGTCACAGTGAGGTCTGTGGCTCAACAACCAGTTCGCTACTCCCTGTCATTGTTTGGCAGGGGGAGGTGAGGCCTGACAACCTGGGTACTTGATAGGGGCTGGGGCGATTCTCTCAGTTCCAGCCCTGTCCCTGATTGATGTTGCTGCTGGAACAGAACAATTTTGCAGACTTTATTTCTGTCAAAGCTATTTTCCCTGATCAGACTGGGGCTGCGAATTGGTCTGAATCAGTCTGTGAGTTCCAGCCCTTTGTCTCAGCTTTCATCCCCCGAGGGCCAGGTTATTCTGAAGATAAGCAAAGCAGCCCCTCTAGGAGTATTCTTATCCCTGCGTTCTGTCCCAGCCAGTACCGCCTCAGGCATATCCTTCACGTGCCTTGGTTGCCGGTCCGCTCTGCAAGTGGCTATCACCGGAGAAGCTGCCCACTTCCCCTGGCCGCCCGGAAGACTGGGAGTGTCTCCTCAAAACATCCCCAGGGGTGCAGCTCTCCTGCTATTGTTCCCAGAGCTGGCCTCTGTTTCGTGCCTCAGGAGACCTTCCCTCCAGCCGGGTCTCCTCTCGGCTCACTCCCCTCTCACCACTACCAAGCCGGAAAACCAGCACAGTTCAGCAACAGTCCATGCCGGTCCACACCCCTCAAGAAAATCTCCAAGAATCTGGACTCTGTGGGAGACAGGCCTCCAGACCTCGGGGTGAGAGTGGAGGGGAATACCAGGAATTCCAACTTGAAGGCAGAGAGTGTATACAGTTTTATGCCTGGCTGGAGAGTGCCACGATACCCTAGTAGGGGAAGGAGGTCTGGTTTTTAGAGGGTCTCTCCCATGGGGTAGAGTGGGAGGACATCTGAAGTCTGCTCACTTGTGGGTATGGAGATATGGAGTATACTGCGAACCTCTCTCATGGGGGAGGGGACTCCCGTCTGCTTGGTGATGTGCTCTGTACTTTTTTGTTTGTGTCCTCAGGGTCTCAGGTCGCCCCAGCAGGATTGATGTGCGCTCTTCGACCTTTTCTTTTGGCTCAGATCCAAACCATCGGCTTTCTTGCTGAGTTTCCGTCCTTTAACTCTCCTTCTGGATGGGAGCCTCTGGGGAAAGCTGGCTACAGATCCTGTTCATATATGTTTTTATCCTTCCTCCACTCTTCATTCCCTCTTTTTCCCCCCCTTTCTTTTTTCCCCTCTTTCCCCTCCTTTCTTTGGTACTAATTTAATATTTGTCTGCTTTCCTATTATTTGATTAATAGCAAAACTTGGTACATTAAAGAAAAGAATGCTTTCATTTTTTTTCTGAGTATCTGGAAATACATTTTCATCAGTAAAGTGCGTTGAAGAATGGAGCAGGTGCTTTTGTGGTTTAGTATTGAAATAAATCCATTATATACTGGTTATTAACCTCAGAATGATCTCATTGTACTAATGCTTCTAATAATAACTGCTTTGAGCCAAATTTTGCAAATAATGGATCTTTTTTTGTAGAGCATATCTGTGAAAATGTGTTTCTTACTTTATAATCCCTATGACTTAATACTCAGAAATTCTTTATTTAGAAGGCCTTTTGTGATCTCTGCAGTAATAAAATTGCAGCTTTAAATTTTTATGCTATCTATACCACATATTATTAACAAAGAAAAGTTATACTTTTGCAAAATGTTAATTTCTTCTGACATGTTTTAATAGTTTGGAACTGAGCAAGTAATAGTTGCTGAACCTGGAGCAGTTTTATGATATAAAATTTCTAATCTTCTCAGATGTTACCACCATACAATCAGGCAAGTGGAATGGTGAAATATGCCTGTTAACTCCAGTGTGATATTCTTCTTCAGTTAGAGGGCAGTGTAAGATTTTTCCATTTGTTTTCGCTTTGGTTACTAAGTGCAGACTAAGTGTAAGTAGCAGAACTTCCACACTATGTGAACCTTTATGTGCGTATTATGCATGATGTACCTGATGGCCTATCACTTCCTTTTCCTTTTCTTTTCCAAGCTGAACTACACACACAGACATGCACATACATATGCACAGAACTTATATAACAGTAAAAACCTATTGTACGTATTACGGAGTTTTCCGCATTAGTAACAGAGACCCATGGCAACTTAAGCAATTGAACACATAGACCATTACAAAAAGTTTGAGATGCACAAGAATCAAGAAATGTAAGATTTATGCCCCCTTTGGGAGCTAAGCGCTGCAAGCAGGAGGACGGGCAGGCGGGGCAGGGACACCTGCATAGCTGCACCAAGAGCCAGCGACCAGCCTGCCTTGGCCCGCCGGCCCAGCCCGATCCAATGCCATCTGTTTCTGTCTCCTCCTGGCCTGACCATTGCCTAGCCGTACGTGGTATGTCACATCTGGGCCGACACTGGTCTCCAAAGCTGCAGTCCCTCCTGCAGCGGGGCTTGCCTTCCCTTTAGATATGTTTGGCCCCTTCCCTCTGAAAAAGCTTACCTTTTGAACTGGGACTCGGGACCCTTTCTTTCTTCTAAGACTTCACTCTCCTCCGACCTGACCCACTTTTTCCTCAGATTCTTGGTTTCCCCTCAGTTAGATACTGCTCACTTTCTTCATTCCAGATTGATCCCTAACCCCATCCCGCAAATATTGAAAACCTTGTTCACCCCCTCACCCAGGAAGTCAGACTTCCTTTTGGACTGATCCCCATACTCTGACGTGGAGGCAGTGCACCTTGTGACCTGTGGGGTGGTCTCCGGGGGGGTGTGCCGACTCTGCTGTGGGACCTCAGCTTCCTGCCGGTGCCCGCCCTCCTGGAGTCCATGGTCTGGTTTCTGGCCTTCGTCTACAACCTGCCACACACAGTACTGACCAGCCTCCTGCACCTGGGCCAGGGAGTCCTGCTTTCACTGCTGGTCTTGATGGAAGCCGGGGTCCAGTTCACCTTTGGGGGTTTGTGGACCTGTGTTCCCTGCTCTGTAGCTGCTCTCCTGGCCTGGAGAGCCCAAAGCTCCCAGGGCATCTCACCTCTGGGGGAGGGGGCACTACGGACAAGGAAATACTGCACCTGGGTGTCCTTAGTGCTTTGCTGCTCCAGTCTCCTGAGGCCTGTGCCATTGCCATAAGCCTGTGGCTTATGTGATCAACAGCCTGGCCGACATCTGCCTTATCCACTCTCAGAACCTCTTCTCCCTGGTGCTAACCCTATGGGATGCAGTAATGGGGCCTCGGTGGAGGAAGACACACTTGGTCGCTGCCTTCCTAGCTGGTATTTCTAGCGATCCTTCTTTGGACCTCCTGCCAACTAGCACTGGAGCTGATGGCCTCAGCTGCCCACCTCCTAGCCAGCTTTGTGCCTGTCAGTTTCGCTGGCCTGGGGTTGCTAGCTTGTGCGCTGGCAGGGACAGTAACTGTGAAGCACCTGGACTTCACTGTGAGGCTGGTCACCTGGGCACTCAGCCACCTCCATGCCCCACCATCTTCCCACCATCTCTGAGAGGTTATCTTGTGGTTGTCTCACTTGATACGGAGCTTTGAGGCCTGGAGCCAAGTATGGAGATAGAGACTGCAACTAGTAAGCTGGCTGAAGAGCGAGCAGAGGGACACCTGGAAGCCCACAGGATAACCCTAGGTGCTCTCAGCCAGGGTCAAGAGACAGGACACTCTTCTTAAAGCAGGACCCAGACCAGAGGTAGAAGAAGAGAAGAGCAGGACCTTCAGAGCAACACCTGCTAGGGGCCAGGAGAGGCTCAGTGACGAGGACCTTTAAGGCCACAGGACCTTCAGAGCAGCTCTTGTAGCTACAGAAACTGGGAACTTCCTTCCCATTTTCTACAGCTACAAGACATCAGTGTTATTTGGGTGTTTCAGCAACTCAAGGGCCCTGGAGTGATTTTGAACCCTTGTGTTCAACAAGACCCCCTGTGCCCTGGTAACAGCCACTTCCACCCATCCTGTTCTTATGAGGCTGCTTCTCAACCTGATCCATTCTAGGGACTGGGAGAGGCTCAGTGGGGGCCCTATAGGCGGCAGGACCTTCAGAGTGACACCTGCCAGGGGCCTGGAGAGGCTCAATGAGGAGGACCCTGAAAACCATGGGGAAGTTGCTGAAGGAGTGAGAGGTGCAGAGAAAGTGTGTCATCTTCCAGGATCAGAGCAAGACAGGGCTGCTTCCACCCTGCCAGCACCTGCCAGGCCTGCACTGAAATCCTGATGTGCCAACCTATCTACCACCACAACTGTCCACTCTGCGCCAGGGCATCCTGCAGACCCTCAATGTCTACCTCTGAAGACTCCCTCCCTGCCTGCCCACCACTTCATGCTCCACACAGACACCCACACTAGGACAGCACTACCACTTCATCTCTGGGTCCTGGCCTGAATCCCCACCCACTCCTGTGGCTGTTACCCCAAGCCTCCAAGTCATACATCCAAGATTTGAGATGGGATCCTCTGGAAGACTATGATCTAACATAGCTTCTCCTTATCCCTTTGGTCCCTCGGAAGCTAAGGGTGGTGCGTGTGTCACTGTACAAGGGCCCTGAGACTATTGACTGTGGTCTGCCCTCCACCTGCCTGGGGCCCACCCAGATGGCAGCCTTTGGGGCTATCCCTCTTTGTTTCTGGTTTCTTTGTTGGGAATTTATAGTTTCTTATGCCTCCTTCTCACTTCTTTCCCAGTTTCTGCAGCTACAAGACATCAGTGTTGTTTTGGTGTTTCAGCAACTCAAGGGCATTGGAATGATTTTGAACACTTGTGTTCAACAAGAGCCCCTGTACCCTGGTAAACTTTGGTAGTAATATCTCTCAGGTGTCCTTAGAGCCACTTCCACCTGTCCTGTTCTTATGAGGCTGTCTCTCAACCTGATCCCTAAGCTGGGATCAGGAGTTTATCTCTGTGAAGGTACAGCTACACCTGGCTTTGGGACCGTATGCCCTCCAGCATTTCAGCTCACTGGAACCTCAGCAGGGATAACCAGACTTCTACTCATTCCCCTTTCACTTCCTAAAAGTGGCATTCTTCTTCTGTCTCTCCCTAGCATTGGGGCGGCCAGATTGCACATTTCACTGGGGTCCGAACCCAAAAGGGGCTGGGCCCACGGTCTTGCAGCTCCCTAAGGGGTCCATCTTCTAGTTTCCAATGAAGAAGGTTCTAAGGACAGCTCTTAAAAAATAAAAATAAGAAATATAAAATCCATGCAGACTGAACAAATGAAGCCCTCCCAGCAACACTGATAAGCCAAGCACCTTGAAACTTGCACAGATGAACCAGAAAGGACACTGTCGACTGTGTTTCTTAGAAGTGAAATAATGAATCATAACCCAATCTGTCTTAAAATTTTCATGACTGACATATTATACCCACTGTAGGGTATAATGAGTGAAATAGTTTATTTTAGATGTAAATGATCTAAAATCTTTTTAGCTCATAAATTATAAGTGATATAATTGAATTGTAGCTTTATCTTCTCTATAGAAAAGCAAGTTTATCTGATTAGGAGCCTCAAATGCCCTATCTAACATGTCTTATTTAAATTTTGACTACAAAATGTGCATTTATTTTTGTTTTACACATAGGTGTTGATGGCAAACACTTAAGCTTTATTATAACTGTCACTATAAGACTATGTTATATGTATGGTTGTGTTAAAACAATGTCCTCCCAAGCTATATTTTTAATAGCTTCTGTGTTTTCCACTTAAAAATTATTTTAAAATTACTTGTTATTCAGTATGCTGGTATCAGGCACAGGATTCCAGCTATTCAAATCCAGATCCTAGGAATCTCTAGTTCACAGAGCATGTAAAAGTCCCTGGTAAGGTTATCAACTACCCCTTAGTGACTGAGAGAAGCCACCCAAAACTTCACAGCTAAGAAAAGGGGTTTCACAAAATTGAGAAGCCACAGGCTACAAAACTGAACAGAGATAGGATTTGGATAAGCACCCTAACATTTTAGATGTAAAGTTATTATCATTATTCCCCATGACTCGAAAGCAAAACATTAGTTTCATTTGTAATGTTAAAGTCTTCCCAAAATAAGATAATGATACATATGTAGGAAACACAAGAGCAGCTGAAAGCAGTTAGATATAACAAATGTTATTTAATAAAAAGATCCTGACAAGCTAATTTTTAATTGTTTGATAATGGCCATTATGATACTACATTAAATTTATTATTTAAAGATAGTAACTTAGTTCCTAATGTAGAAAATGCTAGAAACAAAATAATTTAGATTTTGAAGATAATAGGTTTTTTGTCTTTAAAGCTGATTATATTGATGATATATTTTGACACATTTTTTGCATGTACTTTTTCTACTTGTTCACACGTTTGCTCATTTAGTCAATTAACAAGTTGAGTATATACCTGTTGCTCTTTTTGGTACTAAAGAAACAGCAATGAGCAAAACAGAGTTTAAACTTAAATTCTAATAGGAGGGACAAACAATTAAACAAGTATAAAATAGTAACTTTCGATAGTAAAAGGGACTGAAGAGATATGAAATAGTATAGGGAGTGGCCATGTGTAAGTGCGTATGTGAAGGTCTCTCAGTAGAGGTGATAGTTGAACAGAAACCTGAATAATGGGAAGGAGTTGAGCATGAAAGGATCTTGGAGAAAAGCATTCTACGCAGAGATATACTCTGTTCCTAAAGCAAGGACAAGCTTTTGTTTTGGAGCACCAGAGGGAAGACATGTGGTTGGAGGGTATTATATTTGAGGGAGTAGAGGGAGACGAAATCAGAAAAGGAGAGATGATGAGTTAGACTAGGGTGATAGTCTTGGAGGTGGTGAAGAGCAGTTGATTTTGGAGACAATATATGTTATTAGCCAATAGAACATAAAAATAGACTAAATGGAGTGAGATGTGATGAATTCTTTGCCTTTGGTTTAAACAACTGGGTGAATGGTGGTGTTTGTTAAGATGGAGAAGGCTGGAGAGAAACAGGTTGATGGAGCTGGTGGGTAGTGAAGAGCTCAGTTATGCTTTGGCCATGTCAAACTTGAGGTACTTGAGGTATGACTTGAGGTCATACAGCAGGAGGTATTGACTAAGCAGATAATGCAGGGGAATGACGAAACTGGGAAGACGTAGCCAGTGATGTTGGGAAAAAAATAAGAAACATGGAAAATCTCAGAAAATTTACCTCCTGTACATTAAAACTCCTAAAAAGGGGAGGGGGGAGATATGGAATCCAGGAAACAGGAAATTGAGCATACTTGGATACTTGGGCTTCACATTCTTTCCTGTAACACTTTCTTCCTGGAGTTAATAAATTGCTTTGCTTTTGTGCTTGCTTGCTTCCCTACACCCTTATCACTATTTCAGATTCAAGCTATTAAATACATTGTCTCCCCATATAGCCACACACCTCAAGTGACCCTTCTCAGTCCTGCCCCCTTCTGATATTTTTCTCAGAGCCCCCATTTTCCTCCAATCTACACGTGTTGCTCTCTGGGCCTACCACCTGTTACGTAGCTGTCACCCTGGAGTTTCTCTTCTTTGCTAGGCTGTGCATTTCCTTATTTTGGATGTCCCTGGTTCTTTGCTTACTTCTAAATAGTATTTACATGCTTGCAATGGTAAATATGGTTATTTACCAGAACCCTGTGATATCAACTGTATTATGATAAAGCCTGGGGAAGGTGGTTTTGGAGTATTGTGGTAGGGAAGGAAAATTACATAAGGCAGTTTAACTCTCATCTTCTGTACCAGGAAATTTGGATATAATACCTTAACCTGAAAAATTAACTAATAGGAGCAAAGCTTGCTGGGTAGAAATGTGTAATCAACTATCAGAAGAAGCATCTGCAAGTATCTGGTATCTAACACATGCTCATATTATTAAATTCTAGACCCGAGTAACTGCAAAGTATAGATAACCCCAAATTTTAAAAAGATAATATGCCCTGTTATTGCTCTAATTTTTCATTAAGTTGTCACCTTCTATTTGCATTTGTTAAATGTCTTTCGAATTATTGCTTGACGTATACTTTTATTCAGAGGAATACTTGTTTTTTTTTGTTTTGTTTTTTGAGACACAGCCTCAAGCTTGTAGAGTGCAATGGCATCACAGCTCACAGCAACCTCCAACTCCTGGGATCGAGCGATTCTCCTTGCCTCCGCCCCACAAGTATCTGGGACTACAGGCACCTGCCACAGCGCCCGGCTATTTTTTGGTTGCAGCCATCATTGTTGATGGCGGGCCTGAGCTGGATTTGAACCCACCACCTCATGTGTATGTGGCTGGCGCCTTAGCAGCTTAGCAGCTTGAGGCACCGAGCCAGGAATACTTGTTCTTGTTGTAGGAACAAGCATGTATAGCAATTCCTTCCAATTTATTTTTATGTTTGCTTTATAAAATTTTCATGTAACATAGTTTTTGCTTTTTAAAAAATAAAAGCACTGTGGCTAACTGTTAAGCATTTTTCTTATATATACTATTTGCCTTGTTCATTTTTTACTGATACTTTGTTTTTATGAACTATATAAGAATTCGTCCAATTTATTTTAATTTAAGGAGGAACTGAAATATGTAGTAGTCTTATTTGCTTGTTTAACATTTCCCACATGGTATATCGTTTATAAGTAAATTTGTTGTCTTTTTAGCTTTCTGTCAGTATTAATTAGAGCCATTATATTCATCTTCAGTAATCTAACTTTTTCAGCATATAAGGTGTTATTGTGTCTTTACAAATTATGAATTCCTGCTGGATAATAGCATGTTTTCTCATCCACAAAAAACTTTTTCTAGAACAACAAACTTCGTTTAGAGATGACTTACTGGATCTAAGTATATATATAATATGTATTTCTGAAACAGAGTAAATTGAATCATAATTAGAGATAGAATCTCAAGTCCTAATTTCACTATTATTTTTCAGTAACCAAAAGCATTTAACTAAAAATAGACTTACTATACTTAGGGCTAAGATAACATACAGATTGGAAAACTAGAACTCTAACAAAAGGTTTTTCCAAACAGCTTATATTTTTTACCCCCTGATGTAATTTACAGCTCTGTCCTTTTCCACTTATTGTACATTACTGCAACATAAGAATTTGGATACACAGGCAGAGCAAAAGGTCAATACATATTAATAGAATAAGGAAATTAGTTTAAAGATAAGTTTGGTTTTTTTAGTTGGTTGATTTTTGTTTTTATTTTTTGAGAGTCTTCTTTCAAAGAAGCTACAAGACAGAAACTTAGAGAACTTTAAATGGAAGGTAGTTGAAAGAATACAAAGAAAGGTGGCAGTGGAATGAAGTTGTAGAAACTGCTTTTGGTTAGCATGCTTAATCCATGAACACGTAATTTATTTGAGGATAGAGTAAGATTTATGTCTGTATTTTGCTCTTTATTTTCTGTAGACCTTAAATGGGTTTAGTTCTCTCTCCCCATTACTTTACTTTTTTAAAACGTTGAGTAGATATTTTCTAGTATACCACTTTAATTTCTTTATTATTTTTTTAAATGTGTATGTTTGTGTGGAAGGGTATATGAAGTAATAGTTTCTAGGTGGTGCCCTAGGAATTACAATTAGCATATGAATTTATAATGATCCAGTTAAGATTAATACCAAATGACTTTCACTAGCATGTAAAACGTTGTTGCTATATAGCTGCATTTTCCTGTTCCTTGATGCTTTTACTGTTACAAATTAAATCATTCTACATTGTATGCCTGTAATATAGATTTATAATTATTGCCTTATGCAGTTGACATACAAATCAGATGGAAAAAGCAGTTCTACATAAAAGTTAATTAAAACTGTCTTTTATATTTACTTTTATTGGAACCTTTCCCAGTGTGATTTCTTCCTGTAGATTGAGTTACTGTCTAGTGTCTGATTCTCTTTAGTATTTCTTGTAGGGAAAGTATGCTAGTGAAGGATTTTTGTCTTTATATGGGAGTGTCTCAATTTCTCCTTCAATTTTCAAGAATAGTTTCACTAAATATGGAATTCTTAGAGTCACTTTCAGCCATGAATATGTCACATGATGCCTCTGGATTCCCATGTTTGGGGATGATTATGAAAATCCCTCATTCATAACCAAATTTATCTCTTTGTCTTTTATCTTTTGACAGTTTGATTTTGATGAGTCTTAGCGTGGGTCTCCATGTTTATCCTATTTGAAGTCAGTTAGCTTCTTGGACTTTTAGATCAACATTTTTCATAAATTTTGGGAAGTCCTCTGCCATTATTTCTTCAAATATATTTTCTGCCCCCTTTTTTCTCTCCTTCTGGAATTCCCATTATTCTTATACAGTTGTTGATGTCTTACCAGCCTCTGAGCTCTATTTCCTCTCATTCTTTTTTCTTTCTGTTTCTATATATTTGACCTATGTTCAAATCCACTGATTATTTATTCTGCTCAGATCTTCTGTAAAACCCACAGTGAATTTTACTTTTTTAAAAAGAAAGGGGGATAGACAGGTGTGGGGATAGAGGAAATCTAGAGGGCCAAATTACATGACCACAGTGTGTATACAGACTGGTGCTATTTATGACTGGCTTTGCCCACAGTGAAATGATTTTATATCAAGAATCTTGCTGAGGGGGAGGAGCAAGATGGCCGACTGGAAGCAGCTTCCGACAGAGGCTCCTGTCCAAAAGAAAAGATAACCTCCAGAAACTGCCCAGTTGAGCTGAAGACTGGGAGCCTAATCGAGACAGAGAGAAGTGATAACTGCAGGTCACCCCTGAGGCAAGCTGCTACTTCCAGAAACTAAGCTTCAGGCAAAAAATCTGAACTAAAGTTTTCCTCCATTCTGAACTTCCAGGACTCCCTTCCCCCATTATCTGATGCACCAAAAGCCTGACCTCTGCTGAAACTGA